>JAFELO010000941.1:348073-442364 GCA_017140195.1 Eumaeus atala | reverse complement strand
AATATCATGTACAAAGTTATTCGTTTGCTTAATTTAATAGTAGAATATAATTTTACGTTTATGACACGTTGAACATCTTTTCATATGGATAACAATCGTGTCCACTTACAAAATCAATATCATTTAGCTCGTTGGAATATCACTTACTCGTTTGTCTTTTGTAATTGTGAAACTGTTGGTAGTCATAAGGTAAGGACAATAGGTAGTCGGACTTACCAATGAACGTTTCCGTAGCACTAGAGATATTTTGATCTAAGTTATTCAAAACTTTAGAAGCAAATATCTCGCAAAGTATTGGCATAACCATGACTTTCTTAAAAACCTCCATTTATTGTCTCAGCTTTGTTGAAAAATAAAACTACTAACTAGAAATTTTGAAGAATAGAATTATTAACTAGTAATTTTATTTTTCAAAATTACACTATATCTTTTTGTATATACAGATGGAAATGACAAAATTATGATTGTTCGGATTTTGCCATTTGGCTACAGAACCCTACACGTCAAAACATTAGAAAATTGTTGGAAACTCATAAAAAACGATATATCAATGAAAAAGGAGGCATTTATTCCATCTAATTGAAGATCCATGTAGATCTTCGCATAAGATGCAATATCTCTACTCTGAAGGTATCTCGGGGAATACATTTAGTCAGTGCACACAGACTCTTCTTCGTCAAAGAACCCATTCCCAGCAAAACGTTTTAAAAGGCAATCGCGTGTCTCCACTACTACGGTGCAACAAATTATTTCGTAGCTCGTAAATACAGCTCGCAGGAGCCACTATTTATTTTATAGCTTGTACATAAAACTCTTAGAAGTCACTATTGAGTTAAAAGCATGTAAGGAAAGACTGGTTGTCAGTCAGTCAAATTAAAGTTTTATATACTTTACGTGATAACGGTCTCCGATTGATCTATAAAACCATCGCCCGATGGAGTGGAATAGACGACTTCTTACGCTCCCCCGCTCCCAGGCTCCGACCATTCGGAACATTACTATAACTCAGAACGTTACTTTGACGTCATAAACTTCGTGCATGCATCTTGCGTTATCGATTTACATGACGTTATCAAAAACTCTCACGTCCACTACTTGAACCCCTTTTAAATTTGTAAATTCCTCGTTCTCAGTTGTATTAGTCTCTCGCATGGATTACTTCACGCTATGATAGTGTGACATACAATTTATAATTTCTTTTAAATTTAGTTACACGGAAAAGTTAAAACTGGATGGAGTGCATTTTGGTAAATAAAGCCGCAACTTCTGTTGCATTTGATGAGTCTACCTCAAAGTGATTCCACAGTCATGCTGAAACACAACATTCTTTTATGTATGTGACATTTCATGCTAAAGTATGAGACTATGAGATACGTAATACACTATTTATTTAAAAATATGGAAACGTATTCAAACTAGTAGTTTATCAGTGAGTTAAAGTATTGAGAACTGCGAGTAGCGCCCGATAAACTCGCAATTCCCCGCATCTAATTTTACTGCGGACTGAAAAGATCTAATGGAAGAAGAAAGTTGTTTGCGATTGTGAAAATAGAGGAGTCTGGATCACTATCGAGCTTTTGATTAACAGCGCTTCCATGGTTCCAGCGGCTAGCACGAGAGCGGATTCTTTCAATTTAATTCTTTCACAGCTACATTTCATTTAATTAGAGGATAGAATTAGTTTTCTTTTATAGAATGCAATGTGGGCAATCTAGCAGCCTTTTGATGAATATAGACGCCCATAATCGTCCCCATTATTATTACGCGCTATCTTTTATACTCTTCTCCAATGGGCCACCGGTAGCTCACGAACTGCACACAAAACCGGACATCACAGCTGTCATTTAAAGACCTAGATGATATCTAGACCGGTATCATGCGATCGAAATGACTTTCCCGATTGGTATGGCCGAAATGCGACCCTTGCAAAAGGAATATTACTGAGAAATATATATATATATATATATATATATATATATATATAATATCCCGTCAAACTAAAAAAAATATCCGTGTGTGCTTCACTTTTAAGGTACCCTGATATTTGTAATAGAACAAGCGACCGCTACGAAATCTGTAGCGAACTACGAAGAGTGGAACTAGCTGCAGATATCGTAGCGGATTGTGTAGATCTTAATTTATTATATAACAAACGGTTTGTTTCCTACTAGCAGCATGTGCAGTTATTTAGTACAGATTATTAATACAATAACGGTTTATTTCCAACTATATATAAGGTAGGAAATGTGCAATAATCTATACTCATTAGTCATCATCATATTTTTCATACTAGTATTACATTCACCATGAGACCGAAATTAGATCTCAGTTATAAAAAAACATTCGACTTCGAATATATTGTCACTTTAACCTTCTTTTTTATTTAATAAAAACTATGTGTTGGTGAAAACTCGGGGAGGGGGGGATGCTGCTAGTTGGAAACAAACCGTTTGTTATATAATAAATTAAGATCTACACAATCCGCTACGATATCTGCAGCTAGTTCCACTCTTCGTAGTTCGCTACAGATTTCGTAGCGGTCGCTTGTTCTATTACAAATATCAGGGTACCTTAAAAGTGAAGCACACACGGATATTTTTTTTAGTTTGACGGGATATTATATATATATATATTGAGTCCATTGTTTATTCCTTGTATTATTTTATTAACCATAATTGAAAACTGGATTGAGTCCATTGTTTGTTCCTTGTATTATTTTATTAACCATGATTAAAAACTGGATTGAGTCCATTGTTTATTCCTTGTATTATTTTAAGACTGTTCATGATGGTGAATATGGAGAGTTCATCGTTAAAAATGTATACGAAAGTCTGACTAAAACAGCACTAGTCCCTTTACCCCCCATTGTTGAATCCTCTTATAGAATTAAATTGTCACAAACTTAAACATCGTTGGAGAGCTTGCAGGAAATGTTTCACAGCCTAAATGAATCCTCCCGACGTATTAACCTTAGGTTGAACTTGCACAAGACGAAGGTCATGTTCAACGAACACGTCTTCCCTAGGCCGGTCAACGTGGATGCTATTCTCGAAGTCGTAGACTAATACGTCTACCTCGGACAACTATTGGGCAACATTACGGGAGCTTCGTCACATTCTCACGTCGCGTATACTGCAGAGCTTGAATAAGAAAGTCTTCAACCAATGCGTTCTCCCCGTGATGATCTGCGGGGCCGAAACATAGCCTCTTAATTTGCGGTAGCTCAACGGGCTATTGAACGTGCTATGTTGGGTGTTTCTCTGTCCGACAGAATCCGTAACGCAGTCATAAGGTAGAGAACTAAAGTATCCGATATGACGCGACGAATAGGCTCGCTAAAGCGGCAATGGGCTGGTCACATACTCAGAAGAACAGATGGCAAATGGCCAGTAAGGTTCTGGAGTGGAGGCCGCGTTGGTCCACCGTTCACCAGATAGTAAGACGATCTCCGTGCAGTAGCCGGTCCGGGATAAATGCGAGTAGCAGGAGATCGGTCGTCTTGGCGTTCATTATAATAATAATAATAATATCTGTGGACTTATCCCACCACGTCAGCCCCGCCCTGTGCTAAGTAACGTAAGGACTTGTGTTACAGGTACTAAACAATGGAAATATATTAAATTCTTTTATATCAATTTATGAAATTTTATATATTTAAGATTTTTATTATAGAAATACATATATAAACATCCATGACCTAAGCGGGATTCGAACCCGAGACCTCTGGCGTAACACGCGGTCTTAACCGCCACGTTACCAACTGAGCCAGCCGGTCGTCATTCATTGAGAGAAGCCTATGTCCAGTCTATGGGCCGATAAGGGCTAATAATGATAAAAAAATGAAACTTAAACAACCAAAATTCTGTTTGTGTCTTAGGACCTACTTAGGTGGAACTTTCATATTATAATCTACATTTTAATTCCAAAATACACAGGCTTTCATCACGAAAAACCCCCAAATGATGGATGGCATGCTGGCGATTACCATTCAATTATGCTCCAAATCGATGTTAAATATAGATGATACTTTTATATAATGTTATTTAAAATTGATATGATAAATGTCAAACGAGTGGCGCATCCATAAATCGCAGTGTATCGCAGCTCGGGTGATATCGATTAAAACATTTCCAGGGCAGCGGAGAGTTCGAGATGTAGGGCCCTTGCACATGCCTCGTTAGCTCGAGCGCCCTCCACCACAGTGCGCAACGTTTTACTTCATATTCCGAACACAACTTTTATGCTTTACAGTTTATACAACTTTGATAATGATTAATTACACTACGTACCCGACAATACCCGATACACACTCGTAGCAATCCGAAGGAGCTGTATTTTGCTGCTCTTCGCTTCCTCAGCATAAGTCCAGTCTGAAGTGTGAAGGAAGGAAGAAAAAAAAAAAGAAAAACTATGTTTTTATATATAAACTGAAATTATTTCCTACTCCCTCTACTTACTTCTGATCAAATTCGTTGCGAGTCCCAAGTCAGTATTTTAGCTTTTCCTTCGGGCTCCCGGCGATGCTATCAAAGGTTCAGTAGTGGTTGCCGCTGTCGATCCTGGCTGACAGGAGCAGCAGCGGGGAGAACGTGTGGTGGGCCAAGCCCGTTTAAAACAATATACTATATTTTTAGTGAGAGGTAGCGCCATGCTGCATTGCAACCGAATTGGGCAGACACGACCGGGAAGGCATATCTCGTTCACATGAGACCGTCCGTAAAAGAACCAGCTATGCTGTCGCGTTTCGTGCAGTTTGTGAGTAAACCGGTAGCCCACTAGATAAAGGCGGCAAGGATGGCAATGCACCTGTATATTGTGGATGCTTCTGGGCGTTGGCAGTCCTCAACCATTCCTTTTTTGCCAAAATGAAAAACCAAATTCCATCTGTCGAGTAGTTTTTGCACATCCTTCATAACCAGTTAAGAAAACAGCTTCAATGATGTGCAGAATAGCTTTCTCCTCCGTGTAAATTATTCACTACACCGTAGCTAAGCTAGGCTAATACTAGCGGAAGGCAAACGTGGCATATTATTTGAAAAATATCGTTTTTGTAAGAGGAGAAGTAGCACTTTTATAGTATAGGAGGAGAAACGAGCGAACGGAGCTTTTAGACAACTTTTGACGTTCATCAGCAGAATTATGCCGATGCCTTCCTTTTAACCTCCCCCCAATCGGTCACCGGCTACTCACTAAACGCACGAAACGTAGGTGTCACTTTACGGCAGTATTATGTGAGCGAGCGGTACCTCCCGGCCGTGACAGCCCAACTACGTTGCATAGGAGGATGTGGTGCCATGCACCACGCATGCACTACCTCTTACAGCATATTATTACATTGTAGCCAAATTACGTCGGCACGGCCTCTCACTCGCATGATAGCTACCGTTTCTATGTAAAATGACGGATATACTGTCATGTTTCATGGAGTGTGAGAGTTTCCGGTGGTCAAACGAGAGGGAGGAGGAAATTATGGTAACTTTTAGTATTTCACAGCTTAAAATCTATGGGAATATTTTCTTTTAATCAGATTTTATTTAGGAGCATTCAGCGTAGACACAATGGTAGCTGTGACGTTGCTCCTGTTTTCTTTTCTAAGCATTTATTAACGAAATTACATTCTTCTTATATATGAAATAAAGTCCCAAAAAGCTGTCTACGTGGGATCGGTTATCTTAAAATCTACTTTGCGGATTTTCGTGCGCTTTAGACCATTAAATACTTCAGATAAAGGCTCCAACTCATCATGAAGGGGATTAACTACCTTCTCAAGAATGGTATCTTGATACACTTGCGCTGATGTTTTGATAGCCTTTTCACAAAACTGTGGCTCAGTCACACCTTCATAGCTAATACCATACCAAACCTTCACTAAATTTGGCTAATGCCCACGTTACACTCTGTCAACTTTTTGGGTATTTTCCTTAGAGCTTTGGGCACGAATACGGTCATTTTATATAATGTTGCTTTTATTTTTGTTTTGTTTCTTGTAAAATTGTAAAAGAAATAATCTGTGGCCTCCTTTCGCGTACCGCTTCAGAAGTTGTTTCGGTTTTACCACTCTATTCATCTTTAATTTATCAGTTACGAAATGACCAGTGCGTTGCAAGTCCTTAGTCATCTCTTAAAATAGGCGACGTGGTTCTAGGTGCTACCTACATTCTCTCCCTTACTTTCTTGACCCTCTTTCTCGTGCGAGTACTACGCTGACGGCCAGATCTCTTTCTGTCGAAAACAGAGGAAATCTCATTGTATCTGTTAATAGCCCGGTACACAAACACTTAACTAATACCAAGTGTATGGAGAGTTTTAAAAATTATATTTAACGCCATACCTACTTTGTGTAATGCAATCATAGCGATCCTGTTCTCTTTATCACCCCACTCCATTTTAAGATCGCAAATTATTGTACAATGTATATATTATTGCGCAAAATTGAGAAAACACAATGGGCCATATATAGTAAGTATACTGTAATCCATTTATTAATCAGCAGAATATTTCACAAGTACCTACACAAAAGCCTCGGATTGAGAGTAAAGATGGAACGTATCAGTAAAAGCTGACGATCGCTCGTTTCCTCGCGCACTCGCGCTAAAAATATCAAATGACGTAATAAATGGAATCCATTGGCCCAATCGTGAAGCATTATGTTGTGAGCGGATCAACGCGTTTCATATAAATGAAAATTTATGTCGAGTTTTATTCAAATCAATGTTTTTCATTATTTGCAGTCGACGTTGATTTTTAGTGAGTAGGACCCACATACGGAGCGTTCCGTACCAGCGGGGGTAGGATAGGAGCAAGATGACTGATGAGACTTATACTGTAAGTTCTTAATTCTTAGGTCCTACTTATACCCTAAGTTCTTAATTCGTAGGACATGACAAAATTATAATGAAAGGAGGGTTAAATTTTTAGGCTACAATACACTAAAAAAAGCCTTGACAAACAAAATTCTATAATAAAATACAAAACTAAACTTACATAACATAATATCGAATAATGGTTTAAACAAAATCGATTTGGTAGTGTAAGAGATGTTCGTCTTTTCGATTGCTGCTACGTAACCCTTCACACTTGATTCCGGCTTGCCTTTGGCCGGTTTTCTAACAATCAAAATAATAAACAAACTAATAAACGATTACACAATAACGACAAGCAATCTCTTTATTAACGAGAAACGTAATGATGGAAAATAAGGGCACATCCCAGTAGAGTGGAAGGATCTATTACCAATAGCAATTGGCAAGAAGTTCACTCTTTGACACAATTGTATATTACTACTGTCTTTGATAGAGATGTTTCGAGAAAAGTGTGATAAAATCGAGCCAGGAATGATGCACTTTTCTGACGGTAAAACACTTTTATCATAGCCAGGTGGATAAACGAGATATCGATGTAATTTGGCGAGTAAAAACACTCATTTACGGCACTGTTAATAATCATGTGTAAGAGGTTATGCCATGCTGCGTACATAATACCGCCGTAAAGTAACAGCTATGCCCTTGCGTTTCATGCAGTCTGTGGGAATGAAAAAATGAATTTGAAAAGCAATTTTGATCATGGGCTTCGGTATTCATGAAAAGGCTCGAACTGTTTAAGGTTGCCGCCTATAATAAAAAAAGGTTATGCAGACTTGCCCTTTATCTCTCTTACCCTCTAATACACGTTGGGCGAATACTCGTAGCAAGGCATTGCGCACTGTCTTGGTGACCTAGCACAGGAGAATGGTTGGGTACTTGTATGGGGGCTGTGAGGGGCCGATATGTTTGCAATAATGTCGGGAGACCCTTTGAAGCGACCACTAAGTCCTATGGGACATCTGGTGATAACGCTCTCTGGTAAGCGTAACGGCGTGGTGCTATGTGTGTCCTTCAACATTAAACGTGTACGAAGTCAAAATATATGTTTATAAACTACTTGTGCTATACGAGTATAAGAGCTAAAATCGCTTATGATTATGATAAACACATTCAAACATATATGAAGAAGTTGCCAAGACGCCATTAGACGACATAATGAGGCGAAACTTGCGGGGACGAATGTATGAAACGGGATGTGAGAGCTGGAGCGATCACTGATCTCTATATAAATGGATATGTGACGCATATTGTGACAAAATAAATTAAAAAATATTAGGTATATATTATAGGTTAAAAATATAGATATCGGCGCTTCTGGCGTATAAGACGAAACAACTGCATTGAACGTTACTCCGAAAGGTTCGGAGCATTTAGAGTAGATGGATAATTATGTACTGTTCCATAATATCAAAGAAGTGATATTTTAGTATCTGTAGTATCTCGTCAGGAATTAGATATAATATGAATTTAGATTCAAAACATGAAGGTTTTTAATTAGTATAAAATTTTCCTCATCCGCAATCATGTCATGAATTTAGATCTAAAATGTCAAGGATTTTTTTCGCGGATGGAGTGAAAGTATATCATCTTTCAGATTACAATAAAACTACTTTTACGGATTTTATCGCGGGTTATTTAATTATTTGTCTGTCGACTGTCCACCCGTGACCATGGTCGCTGTAAAGCTTCTGAAACGTCAAGCTACATAAATAATTAATAAACCGCGATAAAATCCCTAGAAGTAGTTTTGTTGTAATGACTAACATTCGGGTGAACTTAAGACATCAATATATCTTTCAGATCTTAAAAAAAAAACAAAGTTTGAACTAGCATCATAGAATCATGAACTATTGACTAAATCACTAAATTCCTGATCAGAAAACTGGATATATGCGGTCGGCGGCTAAGGGTCGATCCAGTAGAGGCAATGGTATTCACCATCTATCCAGTTTCATGGAGATGAGTGTACTCGTCGCACAATGGAATCTGAAATTTAAGTCAATTTACCTCAGAACACATCTAAATGCGATTATAACTTATCTTTGTGTGTGTTCAGTAACTTACTGTAGGGAAATGCGGTTTTTGTAATACTCTGCTAAGGGTACTGGGTTCGGCACTGGCTATATACTCTGGTTATAAATTGTACTTTTTAAACGTATCTTTTGCTGTTTAGAATTGGCTTACTGTCGGGGTACGGAGTAAGGCTGTAGGGGGGTGTAAATGCGACTGTTAGGTAGCAATCGACTTAGTTAAGTTGCTCTCGTTGTGGTGGATATTTTGATGGGTGAGCGTTCCCGACTCACAGCAAGATTGTAACCATACTATCCTATTCTGCTTTGTTTAATCAGATATTATGTGAGGTTCCAATTTAATGTCGATGAAGAAGGACTATTTTAGGAATGACAACTGTTCATTGATGACGAAGACTTGATCAGCAAATGTATAAATGATTATAATGATGAAGGCTATTAAATTATAAATAATACGAACAGGTTCCGACGGCGCAGAGAATCTAAATTCCCTGGAACCGACGCTATTCAAAGGAACTAATAGTTATTTATTTGAGTTTTCGTACAAATGCATCCAAACTGGGTACAGTTTTAGTCAACATGAAGATGAAACGTCTCCTGTCCGTGATACAGATTAATGTGTCTCAAATATTACGCTTCCCTTTTAGATCTTACGTGCGCCTTTGGCGGGCTTCGGTTCCTTAACTGGAAAATATGGATGCGAGTTTATATGGATCAATATCTCATAATATTATAAAACGCACACTTTATGGACCATCTTATGTTACGTGACTTTAAAAAGTAGAGTAAAGTACATAGACTTTAAAAAGTACACGGTACTAATGGCTTTTTCACGTATATTAAACGCTCGTAGTCTCTTATGCTTGCCCGTCCGTCTGTCAGTGATTTAACGAACTGTGACGTCTTCTCTACTCCGCTCGTCAGCCTTTTTCCGACATTTGAGTGTCTCAGAGAAAGACTTCATAGCCGCCAGGCCTTATCAGATTTCTAAAACTGCGGTACCAACGTTGGATACTGAGTGACGCGTCCACACCCTCCCATGCCAGAGCCAGGTTGTGGTTGAGCTTAGCCCATCTAATGTATCAAACGTGTGATGTGCTAAAACGACAGTTATTATTCTAATACTAATTATCATTCTCACATATGATATTACTAAAATTGTGAATAACATAGGTCAAATTATACATTAAAACATTCCTCGGAAATTGATCCATCCATGGGTGGCAACCGCATGAAAATCCGTTCAGTAGATTTTGCGAAAGTCAAACGTATACAGACAGACAAACAAATTTTAGTGACTTTGTTTCTATATGTTTTTATATGATAGGCGATCCACCTCGGTTTCGCCCGTAAATAATAGCTATTGTAAATAATAGCCATAACAAATTATACATTAAAACCTTCCTCAGGAATTGCTCTATCAGTGAGTGAAAACCGCATAAAATTCAATTATTATATTTTGGACAAATCCATCACATACACACAGTTTTTGGAGACATTGTTTTATAATAAGTATACATAGATATTAAGTGTCATTGTTGCATTGCATCCGAATAGGGCCGGTGCGACAGGTGTGACACATGTCAGCGTCTCACTGCGGTTAGCACAGACCAAAGTGTACAGAGTGCCAACGATTATCTGTCATTACCTTTTCTGAAACGTTTTGATGATTATGAAAATTTCGATAACGCAACCAAAATGTGAAAAAAATATCAAAATAAATCCTTATTTAGCTGCAGAAATTATTGACAACTAGCTGTACCGACAGACGTGGTTCTGGCATAATATTCAATTTATTTGTCATTGTAACATGTAATGTTTAGTTTCGCTCTATTTCGTGAAATATCCCTGGGAAGCTGGGACGGACTGCTAGTTAAAAGATAAACATAACAATAGCTGACAAGGAAAAACAAAGGGATATAAATCAATATACAGCCGTAAGTCGATCTCAAATACTACATAATATAAAGGTTGAACACTTATAGGCAACAAATACTGCAACGCCACCATGAAGTGATCTGTATGACTCTGTGTTAAGTAAAACAAAGGTCCAAAAAGGGCTAGCGGTTTCCGGATGGCTCGCGCAGTATCGAATCCGCCCGCTCTCGTTGACGGCTCACAGATCAAGCGACAGACACGCAACTTGTTGTTGAATATATTTACTGTGTTGAATATAATGAAAAACACAATAATTGACTATATTTGTTAACATAATTACTTACGGACCGAAGTGGAGCCAAAGTGTATCTCACTCCCTACTTAGCACAAAGACAATGTCATTTGACCTAGACGTATTACCCACTTACACGGATATAAAAGTCTGTGTATATTCGCATATATTTTTACACGTCTTTTATTATGTTTTCAGAGTTCAATGCGCACTTATTTATGTTAATATACATATTCTTATATACCTTAGTATAGTAGGGTAGTTTTATTTGTGTAGGAGGGCCAGATAGCGGGACGACCGAGGTGGTACGACAGGTCTACATACCAGAAATATTAATATATTAATTGTATAATGTAGCATTAAGCGGAACAAAGTCGTTTAACGCATTTTTTGTATTTTGCTAATAAGGTCAACATGACAATATCATATAATTTAAATTTAGTAATGAATATCATGTAAATTAAGCGCCAACTCAGTGTATCTATGACACATGCATCTGCATAATCATTAACAGTGTGGTTGTTAATGGGCATCGGTAGTCGCCGAATGGCGTTGATACTCTTTTTTTCCCCCTATGCTTTAAAAATACTACAAAATGTATCAATAAGAATAAGAAAATGGCGGTCACATATGTGACGTAAGGTATTATACCAATTTTCACGTCTGTTATTTCAGGCTTCAGCTAACATAATCTTTGCGAAGGGTGGCGCGGGGTTCGCCCATGCAGGCTTGGTCAGTGCCCCGCGCGAATTACCCACGAACGTTCGTGTGATACCCTAAACATATTTCAACAAATAATATTAAATATCAACTACTGTTATATCGTGTTACGTGAAATGACTTTGGTTTAAGCCTAGTGGATATCTAAGGTATGTTCTTATTGTAAATAAAATTATAACAATTGATAACAACGTAATGTGTTTTTCTCGCACCGCTTGTTTTATCACAAAATTTAATTTGCCATTTCATTGTCGGTAAAATGACATCGGATATTGCACTGAAAGACGACCAAGACCGTTTATTAAGGCCTGTGTTATTAAATATTTAATTGCATAATTTCGAATTACTTATAGGATAGTAAATATGTTGAATTTTTTTACAAAACATATTTTTGTTTCAAATCTAACAGGATTTATGTAGTAAGTCATAACATTGTATAACCTAGATTTAATTTATTTTTGTTAAGACCTTATGCGGACACAACGATTATTACTTTTATTGTGATGTTTTTTTTTTGTTACAATACGGAACAAATTAATAGCCCATATTTCATCATAAAAAATGACAATTACTAAAGAGGAATCGTGCAATGAGGCTTTAAGTATTTACTTTCTGCAGGTTGCCAGTCTATTTATACAATGGATCGATAGGGGATGAGCGGTAGGAGAGACGTGCTTGTACTAAGCCTTGTTACAATTTGCAAATATGTATTTACGATTTACATACTAATAGGTACTTAAAAGTGATGGCTATGCTGTCGCATTTTGTGCGGCTTGTAAGTAGCCGGTGATCATTTGGTGGGGGGTGGGGGTGAAAGAAGGCAGCACATTTACAGAACCACTACTGTTCGTTTGTCACGCCATGCTATAAAGGAAAGTATACTTATACAACTTTTAATGTTTTTATTAAATATATTTGGCGAAAAAAGTGGCAGCTTTTGTGAACCCATTTCTAGTAATTTAACCCTAGAACCTTTTCTCAAATTTCTTCTGAATGCTTCGTTGATGAGTATTCAAATTTGGCCGTTACCACCGGGGAGATGAAATAATAATGATAAAGGGTTGTCAAATACCTAGGGTTCGTTGATAAATGGAGAAACTGTGTAACAAATAAAACATATTATCCTCGTGACCGTCCGTCTTACTCTTAACAACTGCGATTGCGAAAGTAATTTTTCCCGATAACTAACGAATGTTTAAAAATATAAGATATTCGATTTCATATTCAACTGTCGTAAAGCATCCGTGATTGCACGTAAACATTTTTGCTACGTCTACCTAACGCGTATAATTTTAAATCGTTTTTACTATTTCCAATGCACATCTTGTGTAAAATATAAACATATTTCCTTGAAAAGTCATTTGCGCGCCACGCGCATGTGTTTGATTTGTTTTTAAAAAAGTGCATAATTTGACAGCTGCACATCTTTTATATGGACGGTGTTGAGACGATCACTGCTATTCATCGCTGGGCCGGGACTAGTATTATTTATTACGCCAAAGAGTTCTGCGTAATGGATGAATTATAGCGCAATAAAAAATTTGTGTGTCACTTCATACAAGCGACTGAAGTTTACACCGAAAGCGAGCAATTAAAAAAAACTAGATAATCATTTCACATTCCAAAGTCAATCACACCAATTTGGGGTTATTTTTTAAATAGAATCCCCGGAATCACCTTTAGCAGCAAAAGGTGTGTGATAAATCCATAAATATGATAAACAGCTAACTCGACTATAAAGGGTTATGTAGCAGCAAACAATAAAGCCTCCACATTTCTTGTACTACCAACTACCAATTTTGTAGTGGTTTATATAATATACCTGATAAATGTCATACATATAGATCATAATTACCGAGTAAAACGGACAGCGGGATAGCATACCAGTAAAAGGTAGTGCCATGCTGCATAGGAGGAGGTAGTGCTATACATGTTGCATAACACTACATCCTCCTATTCAACGGAATTGGGCCGGCACGACCGGGGAGGTACCTCGCGCTCACTTGATACCGCCGTAAAGTGATATCTACGGTGTAGCGTCTGGTGTGGTTTTTGTATTGCCGATGGCCCATTGGGGGGGAGATGAAATGGAGGGTAACCCGTCAGCGTAATTATGCTGATGTTCATGGGCATCGGTAGTCGTTCAAAGGCTCCGATTGCTCGTTTGTCCCTCTTTACTAGGAAAAAATATATCCGTTCCGGAATCCAGTAATTATAAAAGTTTGGATTTTTTGCTCTTTGGGCACGGAACCTTATAAATAAGGGTTATTCCTCACAGGGTCTCTGTGGATAAAGCAGAACAAAGAACAATACATCATTGTATTGCTTTATGATTGTGCTATGACAGATGATTGAGAGCATGTTACTCGTCTGTGAAAATAACTAGATACCGAATTATGGCATATTCAAAACATGTCAGCACAAATTGCATATTTTCCCTCACTAACACGCCTCACGTGACTACATTAGTCATGATGCATGTTACTGCTGCATTCACATGTTTTTTTCGAGCACCTTGTAATTGTGACCGTGAAGCGCGTTTCGTGCGTTTTGTGAGTAGAAGTGACCATGACATTGGAGAGGAGGAGGAAAAGTGATTCACGCATCTGCATGACAGTCATTCGGACGTCATAGGCGTTAGTAATCGCCAAAAGGCTCCGATTCCTCGTTTGCCTCCTTATACCTACTACAAAAAGAATAAAAAGCAAAGGGATGAATGAGTCGTTGGTCTAGTAGTAAGAATGTTCAACAACAGATGTGAGGTCCTGGGTTCGAGTCCCTAATCGGAACATAGTGGCATTGAGATTTTTCAATTTCTAATAACAGCCCAAAGTCAGGAAGTTGGCGGTGTTACACCCCCGTGCCTCGAAGAGCTCGTTAAGCCGCCGGTCCTTCGCCTGATTCTTCTCCGGCCGTGTCGGATTGCCCTCTCATCGGAAAAGGAAAATGGCGACACGCGGAGAGCACTTGTGTCTGCATATACATTTGTGCACTATAATGTATCGTGCGCAGTTGGCTATTCTCTACAGAGATGACGGCCGGGCCGATATTATCATTAATGCAACAAAATATGGAAGCAGGACTACACATCCATGTAACAAGTTATATGGATGTTGGCTGATGAGTGCATTCTAAGTCCTACACTTATTGCCGACACTAAGAGAATCGAGATCCGTTTTCCATATGTTTATTGAACAAGAAACATACTACCAATGTGTTACCATTGACCAATGCTAACAACTTACCCCGGCTTCATCCGTAGCCAAGTTATACACTAAAGCCTGCCTCGGGAATTGCTCTATCCATGCGTGAAAACCACATGAAAATCCATTCAGTAGATTTCGAGAAAATCGATCACACACAGACAGCTTTTAGGGACTATATTTTGTAATATGTATCGACTAGCGATGTAAGCTGTGCTGTAGCGCTTCGTTGGGTGTGTAAGTAGCATCATTATCCCATTTCTATATCAGATGATTTGACGAGGCCGCCAGTATTTGTTGAAAAGAAGATTTAGACGATAAAGAATGAAAATGAAAATAAAAAGTATTTCCGTCATTGTTCGGTACTGCTAATTTGTAAAACAAAAAAAAAAAATTATCGCTCGAAAGGCTTAATATTTTAACAATAGTTTTTTTATAGTATAGAGAGAAGTACAAACGCCTATCCTACTACCGGCACCCATTAACAACTTCAGAATTCCTATGCGGATCCGTTGCCCTCCAGTGTAATGTTCTTTAATATATTTTATTTTCCTGGCTCAACGCAAACGTAAATGCAAAGGAAAACGGATGATGAAGCTTTAATCCGATTATATCGCCTCTTGAGTTTTCGCCAATTACCGATCAATGGCTCGCCTTAACGAGCACATAAGCTAATTCCATTTGAAGTTTGCGCACCGCCAATCGATTTTCTATTGGATTTTATTTATGATGGAAGTTTAAAATTTGCATTCGGCATAGTACTTATATGGATGTTCATGGGCGTCGATGGTCGTAAAAAGACTCCGGTTACTCGTTTGCCCCCTATTCCATAAAAAATCTCAAAGCTTAGTGAGTACTCGATTTTGATTTACTAATAGGTTCATACAATTTTAGTCTTTGAAATTCTTCCCATACGGTACTCGGCCGTACAGCTGACGCATCTGGCGTTTCTACCCTTTGCAAGCGGTGTACATATTTTTCTGCAAACAACGACACTAAATTCGTCGAATTGACTAAATTGTTTTATTGGACACATAAAAGCTTTACTCACCGTGTCCTAAATCGTCTGAACTGATCCGCGTATTATATATTATATACTATATTATATATTATACATTTTTACTATTTTGTAATACACCGTGAGCAAAAGCGCATCAACGGTTGTATGGAACTTGTGTGAAGCTGTGTTGTTGTTACCAAGGAATTAAACGTTAGAAACGTTTCGTATTATATTTGCCCGTTAAGGGTGGTGGAGGGCAACGCATCAGCATAGTAATTATGTGGATGTTCATAGGCGTCTACGTCTACGTATTTTATTATTATTAAATTCCGGATTCCTCAATGATGTTATAAACGCGTAAGTTGCATCAATATTTCACCAAGACGCGGATATAAATATCACTTGGCAAATATAATTACATAAAAAATCTGATCAATCTGAAACCACATAAAATTCTTTTCCGTACGGAAACCGAATGTTCTTTTGTATGTATGTAACACAAGTAGAACTTTGGAGCACTATTTGTGTTGTCTATTGTACTGTCTGATTGTCCTTTCGTTTCTCTGGTGCCTATTTATATATTTTCATAAGTTTAGAAAATTAAAAATACATAAAAAATATATGAAACAGCTATAAAGCAGAGCGTAAAGCCAGCGTAGCGCTGTACCACGCTTATGTCGCTTATATCTTACATCGGTACACAGATATTATTATTGTTATCTCTATTATCGTTATTGAGGAGGGCTGCAACATGTCGTACCTGTGTGTTTCTTTAAAATAATATGATTGTTCGATTTATATTGCTAATAACATTTTTTTATTGTCATATACTTGGGTACTTTCAGCGTTGGCACTATGCCAGCTCCATCATTGCTTATTATTAATTTTTTACAGATTATTTCTTAATTCTAAGCCTTTACTAACGAATTAACATAAATATCTAAAATAACATTGTATTTAAAAATAAATTAAAAGCTCAGAAATGTCATTGATTAAATGTTACATGTCACTTTTAATTCATTACGACGAATTCAATTACGAATGTCACAAAAATTACTTTATTACATTAAATTATAGGCTCGCCACGGATATTGGATATAGAATAATTGATTAGACCGGGCGATGGTAATGTTTTGTGTTCATTTTCACATTAGGGTGGTGAATTATTAACTATTATGGGACGGTGGAAGGTAATCTTTTCATTACATTGTAGCAATCAAAACGTAAAACTTTCATGACTTGTATTCCCTTTGTAAACATTTTAACCTATTCATTAATTGTGTGAAATCCTTGCTCTATACATTTCACAAGGTAAAGGGTCTATGAGGCAAGGAGGACGGTCGCTTTCCTACAGGACTTTTATCACCACATTGTCAGTAATGACGATCGTTAGACACAGCTTATAGCGCTATTGCTGGGTTTCATTCAAAACCTTGTGGAAATCAATAGTTTACTCTCTTTTATTTTGCGGTTTCGTTTCTAGCTGTTTCTAATAATGAGCTAGCTCTACGTAGTAAATTAGGAAAAAGACGCTCCGTTCAGTTACGCGAATTTCGATCGGGAATGGTTTGCCCTCAGCTGATTCGACGTATTTCCTTCAATGACAAAAAAAACCTCTATTTTGTACGCCCTCATAAATCTTATAAATTAAGTATACTTTGGAAACTTTGTTAAATGTGAATCTAGTCGAATTAATCTGATTGAACGAGCCCTTTTGATATTCTCTTTCGGTTCTTATAGTTTATGAGCAATATTGATTCCAGTCCGCTGCGGGGGTTTACTCTAAAGGGGGTTATTTTTCATGTTAGCATTGTCTACCAATTTCTGAGAGTTAGATAGTCCAATGCAGAAAATTAGAGGAAACAACATACATTTTCTCTGGCTACGCGGATGTAGAAAGGCGTCGGCTTGTCAACAATAGCCACGATAACTCATTTGCTTTCAATATAAAAAATAAAACAATGATAATAATATATAATATAACACGATAGTATAGACTTGTGCTAATTACTGTAGGACTTCTGTTACGGGTGCTAGACAACGGAAATATATTTTAGATTTTTATTATAGAAATACGTATATTAACATCCAGGACATAGACGGAATTCGAACCTGCGACCTCTGGAGTGACCCGCGGATTAAGAACAACAACAACACAACACATCATCGCGCCAGTTCCCTAAAGGGCTGAGCAGAGAGAACAGAGCGCCACATGTCACTTACATATTTGCCTTGCCTCCTCCACTTTCACAACTCTCTTCATACAAACACGGCGGTTGCGATGACTCCGAATACCACCTTTGGACAGTACCCGACTAATTTTATCGTGGTATGTTAGTCTGGGTCTTCCCCGGTGCCTACATCCAACCACAATCGCGTTGTATATCTGTTTCGTTAACCTTAATTCTTTCTACATGTCCGAACCATTGGAGTAAGTCTCTTTTTCATTTTAACTCCGATACTTTAATTTATTCCTAATCTCTCTCACTCACTTCTTTATTACGAACGCGGTCGGCAAGGGTTACGCCACATATTTTTCGCAACGACCTCATCTCATCTCATCTCATTATGCAGGGCAAGACGGGTAACTGGCTCGAAACCGTGCTTTTAAGCAATTTCCCTAACGTTCCATTTACTCTATTCCCTGCACACACTCTTGTTTCAACATCTGCGGTGTACCTTTCTTCCCTGATAAACACACAACCAAGATATACAAATTAATTTACTTGTACCAGCCCTATATCATCGACCATAGTTGAGAAGTCCGTTCTGGTTACTTCCCTTTCAAACACTAAAACCTTAGTTTTCTTCACGTTTATGTGTAAGTCTATGTCCTCACAGTCACTTTTCATAATTGTGATTAGTGATTGTAGCCCGGATGGAGCGGAGCCTAAATGTACAGCATCGTTTGCATAAAGCAGGCAGTTCACCACTAAATCACCCATTCTTATTTCCACATCTCTCAACCCCTCGAGACACTTATCCAGATATAGGAGAGGTGAGCTGACACCACACAACCCTGCCAATGCTGACATCAAACCAAGGCGATATGTTGCTGTCCACCCGCACACATGCTTTGAAATTCAATTATATGGAATGCAAAGCACACAGCAGAGGTCCATCTATCCCATAACTGGGTAATGTGCCCCAAAGTTTCTTTCGCACAACTCTGTCAAACGCTTTCCCCAAATGCATAAAACCGGAACGCCCACAGCCAGATGCTTCTCTACGATGTAGTGGAGTGAGAAAACTTAATCCACACATCCTCTTCCTGACATGAAACCCTCTTGTGACTCATTCAACACAATTCACACAACATTCCTTCGGACTTTCCTTGCGTTCTCCTTTCAATGATTTTTCCATACACTTTCGATTCTAAGCTGATTAAACTGATGGCCCTATAGCTATTGCCTTCACCTCCCTCCAGAAGAGTTTTGTGTTCGCTTGAAAGTTGTTTGCCAGTCTCTCCTCCGCTTTGAGACGTTTTCTTTCATGATTTTATTTCACTAGGGTTTCCGTGGCATTCCTACAATAACGATATAGTTCTTTCTTCGTATCTCTCATACTATCATTCGTATGCAAACGTGAAACATAGTCTAGCCATGCTTTCGTCTTTCTTTCAATCGCTGCTTATCATTCACTTCGTCATCCGACCATGCGTCTCCATTCAGTGGCTTGTGCAGTTTTACACTTCCACATACCTCTTTCGCTACAACCACCACACTCTCGTTCAGAACTTGCCAACACTCATCCACGTCTAGGTGGGGAAGGTTAACTTCAGCTAACTTTTTCCGAACCTCATTCGCATACATACCTCTAACATTCAGATCTTACAAATTTTCACTCTTTATCCTTTCAAGCTCTCCGAATGGGACGCGATGCTTCCAATGGTGCCATCTCATGAACAGACCCCTACTACTTTTTTTACTACCAAATAGTGGACCGTTCCAAGGTCAGGACCTCTAAAAGCGCGCGTATCCATTAGAAATTTGCGTAGCCTACTATCAATTTATATCAAATCTATCACACTCTTTAGATGATTCCTTCTTCATGTATACAAATTTATGTCCTTTTGTGGGAATATTGTGTTAGTCACGAGGAGATTTCTTTCCACGCACAAGCCCGCAATGAACTTACCAGCATCATTCACTCTACTATCGTTAGGTCCATAAACTAACAAGGCCTCGAATCCTGTTCGCTTCGTCCCAACCCATCTATTCAGATCTCCAGACATAATAATTCTTTCATTAGCATCCACCATATCTAGAACATCCCTTATAGAATTCCAAGGCTTTTCCAGGTTGTCGACGAGCTTACCGTTGCATATAATGCGACCAAAAAAGTTCTCGTGATTCCCAGCTTAATACGGACCGAGATAAGCCTTGAGTCAACCATACCATAATTTTTCACACCAGGGATTAAGCGTGAGGACAGAAGCAAACCCACTCCGGCGCTAGCATAGTCGCTCTGGGAACTCCAGACCACAGGGGCATCGTGCCATCGGGGAGATCAGCGGTCCCACTGTCCTTACTCTTAGCCTCTGTTACACACAAAACATCCAAATATCTCTCGCTTATTACATCGATCAATTCATTAACCTTACCTTTTACATTCTGACTGCATATATGACACTTCGTGCTCCACGACCCGCTGATTCGGGTATGGCGTGATAGGTGGCGGCCACCATCGCCTCATTTAACAATATTTGTACCGACAGAGGCGGATCGATACGCGTCGCCTTCAGTGGACGCCCTAACCCGCGCTGCAGTACGTATTCGGGCCAGAATTGTAGTAGAGTGGACTGACAGAGGTCGCGACGCTTCTGGCCAGACCCCCGTAGCGGATTAACCACCACGTCAACAACTGAGCCAGCTGGTCATCAATTCCTATTCCGTACTCTATTATTTATTCTCCGAGTTTATAGCAGGTGAAGGTATAAATTGTTGAACGTAGACTCTACTTGAATACTTCGCATTGGTAGAGTTGCTTTGAAGCTTTCGTCGGTTTCCTCACGGTCCCATTTCTCCGTTGTAGACTGTCAAACCGTGCTTTAGTGGTTAGAAACCATTCCAAAACTGATTATTTTTTGATTTTGCTGGCACTTTTCTTGTGATGAATGATACCAAGATGTCCCAACGAGGAAAATTAGGGAAATAATCTACATCTCGTTTAGTCACTCGGATGTCGATAGGCGCCGGCTTGTCATGAGGCGTCTTGACTATTCCTTTACTTTCAATATTAAAATATTAGAGGTAATGTATATTATGTATAGAAATAGTTCTCCTTCTGCATGAAGATGTCTGTAAACGTAATACCGCCTCTAGTGTGTTGCGAAGGTTTATTTAAAATAAAAGGTCATTTTCCTTTAGTGTAGTTTTGTTTGTCTTCAATGGACTAAAGGATCCGTAAATTAAATTCTGTACACTCTGACAGTAGACCTCAGAGGCCTACTAATTAATTACTCCCCGAGTGTACAATAGGCTAAGGTTTCATATGGTTGAACGTAGAGTCTAGTTGAATACGTCTCATTGATCCAGCGCTTTTGATACTCTCTCTTCAGGTTACGTCTTGTCGCTCTATTGTAAGCAATATCGATCCCAGTTAGTTAGTTATAGGTTTATTCTAAAGGGGGTTATTTTCATATTACTGGCATAGGCCTTCGAATTTCTGAGAGTAGGATAGCCCAGTAGTCTGACCTTGTGCTTAGTACAGTATGGACTTGTGTTGCCAATTTCTATTCTGTACTCCGAGGCCTACTAATTAGTTAATTCTCTCCAAATGTACAACAGACGAAGGTATCGTTTCGTTGTTCGCAGAGTCTAGTTGATTACGTCTCATTGATCGAGTTCCTTTGAACTCTCGTCGGTTTCCTCCCGGACTCTTATCGCTCCATTGTGAAGAAATATCGATCCGAGTTGCGGGAGATAAGTTTGCGAGCTCTCGCACAATGATACGGTTTCATTGTTGTTACGTATTACAAATAAAGCTACTTGTATAAATATATTTGTACAAGTAGCTGTATTTGAAATACGTAACAACAATGGAACCGTACTATTTATATAAATGGATAACACGGAAATGACTTCGGTAGTGTATCTCTACGGCTTAATCTGTGAATGTTTCGATCCCGTGAAACGTCGAGGTCAAAAATTAATATATACTTTATAAATACTGGCTATCTTTATACTTACCAAATATATAATATAAAAATATATGGCATTAATTTTAAAATGTACCCCTTATAAATAAATAGAACTTATATAGTATGCATGGCATGGGTCGGAGTGTTGGTCGACCGTTCACCAGATTTATTTTGACGGGATACATTTTATATATATATATATATACATATGACAATTCTGACCTCTAGTAACAGTATGCAGGTGTGCTACTGGGGGACATTACACATTAATTGTACGTCGATGTCTCGAACCTTCATACCATTTTTTTTCTTTAATCTTTATGTGAATTTACTTACTCACATTACTTGCGCTGAGAAGAACACGCAGTCACTGTACTGTGGATAGCGTGGCTCCTTATTTCTGCCCAGTGCCGTGTTGATGACAAGAACTCATAATATTTTACCTATTCTTACAACGCCAGAGAAGTTATCACTTCTAAAAATTAAATTACTACACAAACATTTTTTTTTTTTTGAAAATGATATGCGTATCAAGTTATAGATTATTAACATTAACAAGTTAAAAGCAGCCAATACCGCGCTAACCAAAATTGTAACTAAATGCCAATTCGTCAAACACTTACATATTTACTTTTAAAAACAACAAATTACGCGTAATAAATTTAATAGGGAGTCCCGACTAGTTCTTTTCACCAGCCAATCATGGGTTTGTTTAGACCTTAACACATAGGGATAAATTTAAACTAACAAGTTTATGGACGTGATTAAGCGTAACAGTGCTCGACAAAATGGTGGCTATTTAAGCAAGTGTTACTGTATTTTCAGCACTTGATTACAAGAGTACAATTGCTTTAGATATGAGTGAGATTATTATTTGTTTAGCACTCAAAATTTGAATTTGTACTGACTTTCAAAAAACGCCAAATATTTGAGCTTTAATAATTTAATGTTATTGCAGCAGGTACTTTTAAAATGATATTAATAAATTTATTTCTGACGAGGGCAGATGACATTTATTCAATATAATAACAAAAAAATATAATATTTTAATTTTGTAGATCTGTAGCCTATCTGCAATCACGCCCAAGATAGAGTTGGAGTTGGTCCGTACTCTACACACAAGGGATGCGCATCTATTTCGCATGGTCGCGTAGGAACAGTCTACATACATTTCTGCGAGCATACGCGATGCGCTTCAGAATCGGGGCAGCCCCAGAAAAACCGTGAAGGCGTCATTATGCTGGGCGCGAAGGGCGCTGTACGGTTTCTGGGTAAAAGAAGTCCATAGACTGTTAGTATAGATGAACGCACAACAAGCCTTGAATAAAATTAAGCAGAATAAACTGTTATGAAAGAAAATTTAATTTAGAATTTACTATGCAGTGTCATTAATTTTATCATTGGCAGCCCGCCGCTCGCTTACGTCAACGTGTGTTATTTTTATTGTTATATTTTATTGCCAACGAGCGACCGGAGCCTTTTACGACTACCGATGCTCAAGGAACTCCCCACAATTACTATGCGGATGCGTGGCTATCCCTTCCTCCTCCCCTCCGATAGGTCGCCGGATACACAAATCGCAAGACACAAGACACCGAAGATGTCACTCTACGACGCATCATGTGAGTGAGAGATAGCTCCCCGACTGTGCCAGCCCAATTCCATTGCAATGCAGCATAACACTACCTCTTGTATGTTTGGTGATTTGTTCTCTTCCCTTGAGTCAATGGTTAGCAAACTGCATAAAACATGACGACAAACGTATAAAAAATTTACTAAGTTTTTCAGTATTCGGTGTTAAGAGATACATTATAACGACACAGGTTTAGTGTATTTTCCTTCCTAACGAAAAAAATTAAAATTAAAATATTTATTTGAAAATGCTTACTATCATCTACAAATAAATATTAAAACTAAAAGACAATATTCTAGGTTACACAAAAAAGAAATGTTCGAGGTCAGTAACTAAAGCAGCAATATTTCAATTTATTGACAAATATTGCAATTTACAGCGGTTTTAGATGCCTTTACCCTAACATATTTATTCACGTTTATTTTTCTACAAACAATCATCCGACAGGTTTGACATATAATTTTGATAATAGGGTTTTAGTATTTGGGATTGCATAATCCATCTACAGACAATTTGATCGGTCATTTGGGTATTGGTTTATTAAGGCTCTACCGAATATCACATGGCTGTGTCCTTTGAATCCCGGAGCGTCAATATCGGACATTTTAGTTCAATATCCATTAAATTTCTATTAGAAATTTTACTAAATTATTATGGGTACCCATGATAATAAAGTACTTAGTAGTTCAAACATTTTTCGAGAACTCGGTTTGAACTATTTGTTAACGTATAAAAATATCACATTTTTAAAGCTTTTCAAAATGGACTAAAAAAATAGGAAATACAGTTCTGTTACAGTTCAGCAGACATATCATAAAGAAATCTATTTTAATAATTATTTTGAACCAAGAAAATAGTATAGCATTTGAGCGCCAATAGTTTATTTATTATTAATTTGGTTAGCTACTCCCTGAATACTTTATATTTTGTTGTTTGAAAAATATATATTTTTTTTTATTCACACTCAATATTTGTGTTCCTCTTTATTGTCAATTTTTTAAAAAGCGATGGTAATGTCTCTCCGTCTAAAAGCAAAAAAAATCCATAAGGGGCAAGAATATATCAATATTATGAATTAGTTCTCTTTGCTTCCACAGCATGTGTTCAGGTCCGAAAAAAAAAATGTAAATTTGTAATATGGTATGGAGTGCTTGAAACGGGCCATTCTCTGTAGCCGAGGTATAATATTCACGACGAGGACGTCAGGAAGTCGATATTAGTGTAGTCTACCTACATATTTATCTTTATTCTAAATATATTTATATACACATTGTATTTAACAAAATTAGTCGGTATACGTTAGACTAGTACTTTAATCAATAGCGAACAAAAATAGGCTACCGTCTATTTTTCTGTTCCTTCTCTCCATAAAATCAAAATGGCCGACATTTTTATTCGAAGCTTGCTCGCTTAGTGTTTTCAAATTCCGCTCACGTCGATCAAGCGTCAATATTCAAATATCGCTCACTATACTACGCTCGCGGCTCGTCATATTAAAATCAAATTTTCCTTGTTTTTGTACCGGCGAGGGACTCAACAATTAACTGAATCTTATTTCAGGTTTAAGTTGTACCAAGATGTACCATTACGATAAAGACATCGTTAAGATAGAAAAGATATTAATGCAAATGAATGTGTAACAATTATGTTTTTGCTACTTGAACATGTTACAGTTGATATAAAGTATATCTGACATTTTTGACCGTTTCAGTAAAAGTGTGATCGGTGTCGAAGAAAAGGCACTCTTTACTTTTTTTCGTCAAGTAGGATAGAATCATTCGTTAAAATATGATAATCAAATAGTTGTTAATTTGTATTATTAATTAAATAAAAGGTTTCATATCTTATGTTTCGAAAAATCTTTGTTACCGTTAAAATGTCTTAATTCTCTTATGTTTGCACTTTGATATGGTTATTCACATGATCTGTATGGCTATTAATTTTATTACGGTTTATCCGTATCATTAATGTGTTACTTTGAATAGTATATGGCACGTGTGAAAATTGTGTGTTAAATTCTACTTTATTGTAACCGAGTTTATATCTTGCATGATTTTAGTTGGATGAGGAAGTCAAGAGAATAGGACGGGATCTTACTAGTTGTGTGTTCCTTTTCAGAGCTCTACTCCTTTTTTCCTTTTTGAGTTGGATTTAACATGAAGATATGATGTCACTATAATCTTAAAGTACTAAATTTAAGGGTTGAAGAACAATCCGCAAACAAACAGTGGATTGGCTTTATAACAAGAAAGGAGCGTTCTCCGGGTTGCAGCGGGAAGTCTCGGACAATTGTCAAGATAAGACATCGTTCCCTAATTTTTACTAACCATTATCAAAAACTGGATTGATTCCATTGTTTGTTCCTTGTATTATTTTAAGATTGCTTTTGATTGTGAATATGGAGTGACCATAATTAAATAAACGTATTTAAAAGTCCAACAAAATCTGTAACAGTCCTTTTACCCCCAGAAGTCCTTTTATAGAATTTAACATAAATTGTCACAAATGTAACAAGGCAAATATGACACTTTTAGTAAAGTCATAAAAAAATTGTATACTTACAGGAAAATATACTATTGAAATATTTTGACCCAGACATGACCCAGAGCCTTTATCAAGACAAATTTAACAAGCACAAAGAAGATGAGATTACGATAGTTTACTCAAGAGTTTCCATTGCCACCTTCCAGCTACATTATAAGACCCTGGATGATGCTACGCCTTTATGTAAAATTGTTACTCAAAAAATTTATTTATTATTATTATTTATTCTATTTTTATTAAAGAACTTTGTCGCTGAGGGATTACAATTGAAGTTTACATTACAAATAACTAAGGGAAACCCTGATTTCTAATCTACTGAACTTAACTTATACAATTTAATAGTAATTTTAATTTCTTCCACCGACGGGATTGCCGAATTAGTATCAAGTAGACGGATATGTTAAAATCTTATTCTATTAATATGAACCAGTCTAAATACTTCACATTCTTTCATACATGCTGTAAATCTACAGTAATACCACGCTGGGAGCACTTCGGAGATAAAGGTCTAAGTTTAAATTCTTTAACAACACATATCAAATGGACCAAACGCGGCGAGGTAACTATATTTTATCTAAGAGTTACCGTCACCAGATTAGTTTGTTGTTACCATGTAGTACCATGTTTTGCATTACCATCCTATTTATACACGCATGTAAAATTTTAGGTCAATCGGTAAAGACGGAGGTCGAATAAATTTAACTAGTTAGATTTGATTACAGACAATTATCGGGACTAGTGTAACTAAGTGAAGGCCTGTAAAAATAAAGTAATTAAAAATTCACGCATGGGCTCATTAAAATATATCATAGTGTTCGATCGAAATATGTCAGAGACAAAATGACGAACGCATGTAAGAGATTTTATTCTTGAAATTCGTTGCAGGTACAGGAATTATTTTTGGTAAACAAACAAGTTGTACAGTTGATCGAAGATTTGTTATACATTTTTGGTTCATCGTCGTAACGACTTTAAAGAAATTTCACAAAACAAATTATACTTTATTATATTATAATCCGAGTGTGTGACCAGCCCATTACCACTTCAACGACCCTATTCGTCGCGTGATATCGGATACTTTGGTTCTCCGCCTTATGACTTCTTTACGATTTCTGTCGGACATAGCCCGTTGAGCTACCGCAAACTTGCGGACCCGGCCTAAATTAAGAAGTCGTATTTCGGCCCCGTGGGTCATCACGGGGATATGTTACGCATTGGTTGAAGACTTTCGTTTTCAAGCTCTGCGGTATAGGTCGACCGTTCACCAGGCGGGAAGACATTCTCCGTGCAGTAGCCGGTCCGGGGTGGATGCGAGTAGCAGGACATCGGTCGCCTCGGCGTTCACTGAGAGAGGCCTGTGTTCAGTAGAGGACCGACAAGGGCGGATAATGATGATGATGATGATGATATTATAATCCTATTTTATCATTTGAAGAAATAAACAATAAATTAAATCTATGGGTCAATTCCGACACACGAACGAAAACTTACCCTTTAAGAACATGATTGTGAAGTAAAATATGTATAACACTTTAGCCCACTTACGTCACTTACATACATAAGGGCCGTTCCGCTCGATTGCTCGATCACTCTTACACACGATTTTAATCGTCACATTTTTTCTCAGCGTGCCTTAAATAGTTTCTTAGGGAATAAGCTCCAATAAGCCAATTCTCTAGACTTCACTCGCATACTCCAAGATAGTTTAACTCTGAGCACCGAGGCGGAAGTAAATGTGAAGACACAAATTGATTTATTTTGCTATCGGATCTGCTACGGAGTGGCTAAAGTTGGAAATCGGGAGTGCTTTACGTGAACTTCTAGTGAAGTTTTGTGGAACAGGTTTCCTTGTTGATGAGCGTCTGCGAGAGACTTTACTAGAACTATAACAAGAAATTAGTTTCTAGAATTCTCCCTTTATTTATGATTACGTAGCACTAAAGCGGGGTCTACCTTTGCTGTTCTTAATCAAAGAGAGCGATGACTTTGCAGTTTGAGCATATTAAGTTGTTTAAGGATGGCGCCACATCTTCATATGCGCATAGTAATGGGCGTCGGTAGCTACCTGATGACTGTTTACTTACTTGTTTTTTCCACTATGACATAAACTATACTCAAGGACAATAAACGGACCCTAAAATGTTAATTATATTCATATATAGATTACTAAATATCTGGTATAAATGAGCGAATGCTATTTGCTTACTAAGATATAATACGAGAGCAGTGACGTAATACACTTTGAGGCCCCGTGGCATATTCATCAGTCAGGACTCCCTTTCTTCTATACAAGAACGACAAACTGTGGATGTTAGTTTCCTCCTGTCGGCCAAGAAACAGTCCCAGTCCGGCGGCTTATGGACTGCTGCCACCTATGGACCGAGGTTTACCGTCATGTCACCTTATAGCCTTTTTACGTTTTTTTCGCCGGCCCTGGGTCCATTGACGTATATGACTCGCAGTACAGCCCCGGATAACCACAAGAACCACCGCGATTGCCATCAGATCCTGTTTTGTTAAGGTGCACCGGGAAAGCGCTGTTTTCATCATCAGGGCACCTCGACGGCTAATCAGTCCCCTAAGGAACCGACGCCACTTCTACAGAAAGGTTGCACTGCACTACAGGACAACCCCTGCTGCTGCTTGTACGTCAAGAGGTGTACAATGAGCGGCCCCCTTGGTTCAATTGGCGCCCTATATATATAGTTTCTTAGAGAAATCCACGTCAAGTGGGATGTGGCCCCATCGCCATGATAAGGCTGGCACCGTGGTGATTAATCATTAATGCATATGAGGAGGTAGTGCCATGCATAGTGCATGACACTACATCAAAGGCACCACGGCAACGGAATTGGGCCGGCACGACCGGGGAGGTACCTCTCGCTCACATTACACCGCCTAAACTGACATCTTCAGTGTCGCGTTTCTTGTGGTTGTGCCGGTGGCCTAGGCCGGGGAAGTAAGAGGGCAACGCATCGGTATAGTAATTATGAGGATGCTGATGGGCTCAGATGTTACACAAGCAACCACTAGATACCGAAAGCGAGTTTAGTCAGGTGTATCACCAACATTCCGCCGAGGAGCTTGACCCGAAATATTTCAGTCGATTTAAGGTTTCCGCTCGCCGGTCGATGTGATGTAAGTTACGTTATTCACATAGACGGAGAATGTATTCAAACATATTTTCCAAAAACTTCCACTTTTCAAGTTTCTTGCGAGTTTCGTGTCTCAATATTTTTATTTTGCTTGTTATAAACCAAAATACATAAGCGTTCTATGGGTAGTTTACCTAGTGCCTAGTTAGGTTCGCTGGCGCTTGCGCAGTAGTATCTCCCAAAGATTATTTTGAAGTTATTCCAAATTATAATGATCCTCATTCATTGAATGTAATTTTTGTGTCAAATCGTAACAAGATATCAAATTAAAAAAATCTAAATCAAATTTATTTCAAGTAACATGTAACAATTTACAAAATTTACTAAAAGCTCCCAAACTAAGCTAAGCCTTTACCTTGAGCCGACATAATATACGTTTACACTTCAGGGATTTTGTTACTTATTATCACCCGCAGCGCCCCGCGGTCTAACCCGTATTAGTTACCATTCGCACAAACCTAAAATCTCTACTAGACTCCCATAGGGATGAACTTTTAAAAAATCCTCTGTTAGTCCTCCCTACACTCCACGTAGAGTTCTATAGAGCAGTATAGAGATACCATAGAGATACCAATCTAGAGTAGCATAGAGATACCAGTACAATCCGGATTTCAAATTCTTTTATTCAATAGTTTTGGCTATGTGTTGTCCATCACTCACTCGGCAACAAAGTATTTATACATTAAGACTGTTTTAGTAAATATTGGGTTTTATTTCAACATGGGGTAAATGAGTAGTCTGTAGTATTTTAATATCCGCCCACAGTCACCAGCTGTAAACATGCTATACCAGAGGCAGTTCAGATATGTCGTCCTCCTTTATCCCAGGTATTACGTGAGCGAGAAGTACCTCCCGACCGTGTCGGATCCATTCCACTGTAATAACCTCTCGCTCACATGAAGCCGTCGTAAAGTGACAGGTATATCGCGTTTCGGGCGGTTTGTGAGTAGCCGGTGGCCCTCTCTCCACTGCTCCTCTCCATCTGCGTAGCAATAATGCGGGTGTATGTGGGTGTCGGTGGTCATTAAAAGGCTCAGATTAATCGTTTGGCCCCTCTAAGTATAGAGGAGCAAACGAGTATAATATATATAGTAATATAAAAAGATTAACTTAATTTTACACACACACGTACATGATCTAATAGTTACATTTAATGATAGGTCTGGGTACCACAAGACAACAATGGGTCTACGTACTGATTACCCCGTGTACTGATTACAATGCATATGCGAGATATATTCTATGTGTCCCCTGCGGAGGGCTGAAGTCCATTGGCAGGCGGTTGTCGTGTGCACTATGCGACGCGGAGAGCACACCGCCATTGCGGACGCTCGACATGACCGCACAACGCACGCCATTACGTCTGATTGTGCGGCGAGCATGAATGTTTAACAAACAAAACTAATACCGATAGCTACTCTATTCTCTTTAGTAGTCTTTTGAAAGTTTTGTGGATCGCTGTACACGATCTAGTCTTGCGATTATTTGCGAGTTTCAATGTGGTGAATATGTATTTGCCTCTTTGTCACAGCACTTCTCTTGTTTCTTTTCTGAAGTGTTCCCTTGTGTTTACGTTGCTGTTTGCTTTCGTCGATGTTACAATTTATCCGATGCGGCTGATCCATTTAACTGGCCTGGCTGACTACACCGTATATAACTACAGAGGGTTTCTGTAGAATATTTATTGTTTGTTTGTTTTAACGTGCTAGTTTCTGGACCTCTGGATTATTTTCTTGAATGATTATAGTAAAATAGCTCGCAAACGCTAATCTAATAAACACAATCAACCCTTTTCCGCAAAGATTCAGTAGAAACTTCAGATTGAGTACTTTTCATTTATCAGCTTTAGCCACTCCGTAGTTGTTCGACGCCAAAATAAACAAATTTGCTTCTGTCTCCGAGCTCAAAGGCAGACTGTCATGGAATAAGGTTGTCGAGTCCAGATAATGGCCTTCTTAAGTAGATAATACATAGATCATAGACAGTAGCGTTGTCAAGGTTTGTATTATGCTGATATTAAATCACTTCAATTGATACTCTATTCTTTTAGCATAAGATTAATTCTAGTTATTATATAATTAGTATTACAAGATTAATTTTATCTCAGTAACTGTATATGTAGACATTACGTCGATGACGTCACAATCGGCGCTCTTGCACAGTGTGCCGACGTAGAGGCACAAGGGGGAGAGGGCGGGGATGTGATAGGAGAAACGGGCTTCACATTCTAGCTATGTTTGCATTTATTGTGACCGTGTAGCAAATCCAACCTTGATTTTATATATTACAGGGGGGACAAACGAGGAGTCAGGGCCTTTTCGTACCTACCAACGCCCCTAAGCCTCCGCATAATAGTTATGCGAATGCATGGTCCTCCTATCCTCCGCCCCATCAAAAGTCGGATATTTACAAAACGAGCGAAACGCGACAGCGAATTGTCCCATTACACGGGTGTCATATGAGCGAGAGATATCTCCCCGGTCGTGCCCAATTCCGCTGCAGTACAGTATGAACCTACCTCTTACTAAAACATTAATTAATCTATATATATTTAATTGATAGTATTAAACATTAATTATGTCCAAACCTCAGACTCTTTCATAGCATATTAAACATCGCACATGTTCTAAATAATATCCGCAGAGAAGTTGCAATTCCCTTCTTTTTTTATGGGGAAACCTATGTACTACAACGAACCATTACGGCCTCTTACAAACCGAAACGCGACAGGACATTTATCTTTCCCCGTTCGTCCAGGTCTAACTTCTTCCTATTATTCAATCAGTTCTCTTTCATCATCATGTGAGGATCAAGTCTACTTGCGACGTCATCGGTTGCAAGTAGACTTGACCTTAGCCAAGAGTTTCAATTTGTTACTGATTCCCTCTGCGATACAAAAACAAAGAAAATTTGTATTTAACATGTCGATTATTATGACTATTTAACGGATTTCATCTCTTCATTATACACAATTATATATTTAATACATATATAAAATAATGACAAAAACTTTGATTATGAATACAGATATAAATTATAAACTTAGTAATTATAGTTACTTATAGGTTGTAAGAAAATTAATATATATTTAAATAAATAGGCAGATACATAAATAACGAAAATTGCACGCTGAAGAAAATAATTAAAGTTGATAATAAATTATTATTAGGACTGATTTAATCATGGCTCCCGGGAGCAGAAATTTTCGTCACTGAAGGAAAACTCTATTGCGATCTCTCAAGTTTCTCATTTTTCTCCATTTCGACGTTTCGATAGCCTTTCGGCTATCATGGCCACGGGTAGGCGGAAGATTTTAGTCGTCTAGTTGTGTATTTAGATACAGCAGATTCATTAACTAATTAGGCCGATTCATACAAAAAGAGCTTATTGTATCTTGCAAGTGGGGTGGGATAGATTTTGATTTAACTATATATCCCAAGCGGATGCTAAAACCCAGCCATCTTCTTTATTAAAATGTGTGTGCTTTCTAATTTCAATCGCCTCACGAATCATCCTTGGACGGAATCGGGACTCCTTCACGAGGACTTGAGGTCTGTCAAAACTAATATAATGGCGAGCGTTATCTTGTATATGTCCACAAATTGCAGACTTAATAACGACGATGTTTAACAGCTGCAATACGTAGGTATGTTAGCCTCATCCAGCCCTACTCTAAGTATCAATGCTAAGACAGCATCTTTTATGTTCACAGGCGTATTCAGTTGCATGTGAACCGGGAAAGTCTTGACTTGGCGGACGGGTTTACATTTATCATAACAATCATTCAATTGCAGCATCTAAGTCTGTTTAGTTGTCTCCCTAATATAAATTATAACAATTCAGTATTTTTAATTAAGTTTTAATTTAAATAAATATTATAATTTTTAAAAAGTTAAATCTCGCTCCCGGTAACTAGACTATGTTCTTTAACATGACGAGCCGCAAGCGTAGTATCGTGAACGATATTTGAAAATTGTCGCTTGATTGACGTAGGAGGCATTTGAAAACACAAAGTGATCAGGCTTCAAATAAAAATACCTTCCATTTCAAATCATCGGAGAGAAAGGAAAGAAAAAATAACCGTCACAAAAATTCATTTTTATGGGATCGCACAGACATTACAAGCTATAGGGAAAAACCCGAGAAAAAGGTATAAAAAGATGTACAAACGGATAGACAGACGGACAAGAATGTGGTGCTATAAGGGTTCTGCTTCTTTGCTTTTATACCCTAAAAAATTACCGTTCTATTTCGAATATAGTTTGTCTGTGTATATCAGTAAAACCTTGTATAAATAAGAAACTAAACGTCATAAGTCATGTGTTTGACATTGTGTATTACGTGATTTAAATTTTTAGTGCGTGTCGCAGTGTGCTTATCGCACATACTATATTATAGTAAAACACCCGCAATGTTTAGTTGAAACATTGGTTAATAGTTCCCTATAATGCTAGTTAACGGAGGGTGGCAAAAGGAGCGCAGCAATTAAGAGAGGCCCACCTCTTAGGCGACCTTGTTACTGATGGCCGCGCAAACTGTTTTGGCTATAATGTTCAGCGTCTTCCAAGGGTCTAAGCTAGATGAAGATAAACTTAAACAACCCCCATTTAAAATGTATCCGATATCTAGATTTAAAGTTTTAAATATGAGACGGGAAACGAGAGTTTGGAACAAAGAAATGCTGCACATTTTGTGTTACCTAATACTTGAAGCTACTCAGTTACCATAACAAAAGACTGCGAAGTTTTGCTTTGCATTTCCGTGAATTATCCGCTTCCAATTAAAAAAATGACAAAACAATAAAATGAAAGGTATTAAAATATGAACAATGAGAATAAAATGAGTGAAAAACCCTGACGCCACTGCACAGTACTCGTGTTTTGCGCCGCTAATCAGCCTCTTGACCCGCTTTGTTTCAGGTCGAGATTCTAATTGTCACTTTTTAATTTCGCTAGTGAGGTCAAAACGGCTATGAATGAACGTGGAAAAGTCCTCCAGCGGAGAGCCCTTACAATGGCGCTCGCTCACGTCATTTCACTCCTAAATTTTCACCTGCACAATACTTCGCATTCATTATCAGAACACTGTTTGGTTGTGCTTGGAAATTCACTATATTTTTTTTTATTCACATTGTAGAGTTTTAAAGGAGTAATGCTAAGAATCCTTAGAATATAATGATGAAGCTAGTATATACCAATTAATTTATATTATGTTAATTGAAACATGTTGGGAACGAATCAAGAAAATGAATTTTGCACTTAACAGCTTAAAGCTACACAGTAATATTATAGATATATCAAATTTATATTATGTATTTAAATCACAATATTATCAAAATGGCCGCCTTCACAAGACGGTGATAAACTTAACGGTGTAGGCCTGAAGTGAGTTCATTGAAGGAGGCCTATGTCCAGCAGTGGACAGATAAGGGCTGATAATGAAAATATCTGGTTTATTTATATCATAATATCTACAATTGTATTTTGTGTTAAAAATAATCACTTTGATGACTTTAGATGTTTCTGTCTTTACATTATAATAATACAGTAATAGTTAGTATCCGTTTGTAGTTAGTAGCAGTTTGTAGGTAGCGCGTGTCGCGCAAGGAAAGAGAAATGCTTTCACTCGCCTAACTTTAATAACATTTGTTGCAATGTGATGGTAAATAATAAATAGACTATAACCTTCCACAATAATTGGACCATATAACTGTGAAAAAAATATTGAAATCGGACCAAGTAGTTCCTGAGATTAGCGCGTTCAGGCCAACAAACATAGAAAATCTAAGATGTATTGTATTAGTATAGATTCTATTTAAAATTGGCTACTCAGTGCGTACAAATATATACAGGTGCAGACAAAAACACACCTGGCGCAAAAATCTATAAGCACTACTCATTATTTACCATTTACACAATATTTAAATCGTGACATGTAAAACTTCAGGGTTAGACTTCGGCGAGTATTGCACAACGCTCCCTCGAGGAGCTCGTCCCCGAGATACGCCTTGACTTACTTTTGAAGATATCCAAGGCTAGCTCTTGAGTTGTTTTCAACCTGAAACCTAGAAATACGAGAAGATGCACTTTTACATATTTTTGTACGATATTTCAATTGCTTTTTTGTCTCTTTTTGTAGTAAAATGGCGACACATTGTAGTCGGAACGCTTTTGTGACTACCCACGCCCATAGACGGCTACATAGTTTTTATGCAGACAAGTTACCCTGTTTCTTTTCTCTCCTCCAATGGGCCACCAGAAACTCACAAAGCGCACAAAACGCGAATTGTCACTATTAGTGTGAGGATAACTCGCCGATTGTGTCAGCCCAATTAGGACTACATTTTCCTCACATATAACTTTTATAACATGACTAGCTGGTGCCCGCAAGTTCGTACGCGTAAACTCTGCGAGATAATTAACGGATGCATCTTACGGTTTGGCTAGAGCCTTTAGAGTTCCATGTCAGGTATTCTTGACCCTTGAATACTATACAGAACATGATCACGAGGCTCAATGTGGTTACCTACAGCGCCACTTCCATACCCCCCACTATTTACAAGGAGAGAAAGTAAGTTTTTTATTGATCTCCAATATTACTGTAATCAATAGAGATGGCCACAATATATTTGCCATACCAACGTATTAGGTATAATATAATAAAACGACGCAGATTTTCTGTGAGTCCTCATATTTATCAGTCACTAGGAGCGACACAACGACGGACCTCTGAGGTCCCGTGTACTATGTGATGGAGACCAAACTAAATTATAGCCGGTGTCCTTAATCAATAACAATAGCAACAGACATATTGAAGTTTCAGAAATTTTCGTGACATAGGAATGTACATATAGACATATAAATATATAGACAAGTTTTTTGTATCATTAAATTGTGTTCGAAGTTTAAACATCGCCCTCAGTATTTTTAGGAGTTTTATGTACAATATTGAATGTACATACCATTTTACTGTTTTCAATATTTGTAAAGACATATGTCACAAAGCGGGGGCCGGATTACACCCCTGCACCCCTTAAATTGTTGAGTTTTAAATATGATATTACCCTGTATTACCAATCGCTTTTACTTTTATAGACGGCTACGCACGGAAATTTCACGAAATATGGCAAAAGATCATTGAATTTATAAGAATATCATAATTAAAATTTTCAATTTCGGACATGTAAGCATTACACGTTACAACCACTACAAATTAAACATATATTAAATGTATGTGTGTGACAGAACAACGTCTGTCGGGCTTGCAGCTTGTTGTCAATAATTTGTGCAGCTACATAAGGATTTACATCGATATTCTTTTCGTAGTCTAATTTTTTGTAATTATCAAAACGTTTTGGAAAATGTTGCATAGACCAGGTCCATCACAGATAATGTAGGACTGTGGCACATTATAGTGCCGAACACCGACTAAAACCGCGAGTGCTATCTGTGATGCCTTTGGTGCAGGAGATCCCCTGTTAGTCCTATATTCCCCAGCTAGATACTAGCGAGAGTTATATTAAATTGAGCTGACATATGACGTACTCGACTCACACCACTCTGGAGTTGAGCGATCGATTGGCTCAATATTGTGACAGCCCGTATAAGTAGCCGACTATTTACTATGTAAAATGGGAAAATTTTAAAGTTGTTCATAATCGACTTCGAAAAAGGAGGTTTACAATTCGATTGTATGTTGTTTTATGTGTATGTATATAACACGCATAGATTTGGATAAATACCAAGAAATATAGCATCTCAAAACCGACCAAATAAAAAGTGTGCAACTGTCAAATTACGGACAATGTAAAAAATACTTTGGCGCATGCAAGTAGGGTTGGAATTTCAAAGAAATATGTTTAAATTTTGCACATCTTTTTAATCTCCATTATTGTTGGCATGAAACGACCTTATAATTAAATTAATGAACTAATTGCATTTTTGTAATCAATGGTTACGCGACCGTTTTTTTATTTGAAAGGTTATACTTCTGAGTTGGTTCCGTTGCCAGCATCTGATGATGGAATCCCAGGCCAATCGAAGGCATCCCTCAAATGCAATATGCACATACAGTTTTTTTCCGTAAAGTAAGTAAGTTCCGTAAAGTTATATTAATAACACAATAATAATGTTGTTGTTGCACATCTGTCAAGATATTGACATAATCTGTCTTCTGATGATAGCTGTGACAGCTGAGGCCTGTGTTAGATACAGACAATATCCATTACGGCCCCGAAGGTCACAAGACGAGGACACTTTGGGTGTTTAGTTCTGTGATGTGTATTACACACGTATGCTCCTCACGTAGAGTCCATCGCTACAGATGGTCATACAGCCCTCCATATGTTATCCTTTTTTTTGTTGTGGGGAAACGCATTTACGCGCCTTCACATTTACTGGGTGGGATCCAGTGGTGTGTGGGACTCGCGGCACATGATAGTGCCGAACAACCACAAAAACCACCGCGAGTACCATCATTGCCGCCCTTGGTGAGGTGCCCCCGAACAACAATCATCAGGGCACCTGGACGGCTAGTCAGCCAGTCTAAGGGACCAACTTCACCTCCACAAATGAGGTTTCCCAGCACTACAGGACAACTCTACCGACTTTGGGACAGTGCAATGGGGTGAGGTTCCCTTCCTCGCTCCTTGTCCGTTGCGCAAAAACGCCACCTCCTGTTTCTCTTAGGTCCCCGCCCCCGCTTTGTGACATATGTCTTTACAAATATTGAAAACAGTAAAATGGTATGTACATTCCTCTTTTAAGAGGCGTACCGAGAGCGTTTCCTCCTCCTGATCTTTTAGCTCCCTCTTCTTATAAGAGGGGTGCAAAGATCCCTCTCGGTTCAATTACCTTCACCTGGGTTCACCCCAGGCTACTTAGAGCCACCGCCACGACAAGGCTTGGATCATGGTGGGGCTCCACATGTCATCCTAACGCAACACATCAAGATATATAGATATATAATACTGGTGCTATGAACAGCTCCATGTGGTGATATCATCTCATGTCACTGAGATCGGCCGGTCATGGAAGGATATTAGCAAATGACGGGCCAGGAGTTCGTAACCCGTAAGCAAGTGTGGTACACATCACACATCTTCACCCTGTTTAAGTAACGAAATAGTTACAAAATCAGACAATGGTCAGATACCTCCTGTAGGACATTTGAAAATAACGTTAGCTTTCACCACAGAGCAACTGCCATCACACCCAGAGGGGAAACTAGGCCTATTTGTTAAATTCGTATACACGAATTCAGGTGTCCTCAAGATGATTTCTTTCACCGTAAAGCAACAGTAAGGTAAGCGTGGTATACATACATACGAATATAATCGGTGAAGGAGCGGGAGAAATCGACTTGAAACTTTCTTCAACTTATTAAGTTATTAAAGGTTTTATTCGCTCAGCGCCAAGCGTCTTACGGTAGCTTAAAATTTATTTAGGTTCGAGCCTAATTAATATTACATTCAATAGGACTAACATCCTTGGGTGTCCAGGTATAGCCGGTCATAGGTTTTTAATGTGTGATCAGCTGGAATGGCGCCCGGTTTTTGTAAAGCCTAATAAAATCCGGATGCCGTTTTGCCGGTTCTGCCGTGACTTTAGATGTTAGGTTGTCATGTCTCTTGTACCAAATATACGGACTGAGTGTCTGGACTCCGGCTGACGTCTGATGGCGACCTGGCAACCCTAAATAAAATATTTAGCACGACGTCTTAAACTAATATCATTGACTTACAAATATAAGTTTTAAATCAAGAGCCCTGGCTTTTTTGATAATTGTGTTGTAATAATAACGACCCGCTCCCCGTCGGTATGAAAAAGGCACATGCGGCGACGAGGGCCGCCACCCATCACGCCATTGGCGAGTTCAGGAGTGCAGACTGCGGAGTGCCAGGTAGGCACGTGAAATGTGAGAGGTGGGTTGGAAGATTAGATGATGTAACATCGTGATATGTACAGCATGCATGGTTCGATCTGCTCTTCATGTAGGGCACTGGCATGAAGATCATTTGTGTTGTCAATGTTTGTTGAATGGATCTGCCCATTCAACGTGCTAAAATAAGGGAAAGTGTAATTAATTTAATTTAATAATTGTTTAGTTGACGGATATTGGAGTGTATTATTAATTGTTGATTCGTGATGTCGCTTGAGAAATAAAAACTATTTTTATACTATTCGCACTATTTATGTATAAGTACAATACAGTGTCACCAGAAGTTGTCTGTTTTCACCCGAGGATAGTGCTATCCTCGAGGAAGGTTTTATTGTATAGGTTGTTAAGGCAAAGGTTAGTTCCGAGACGAAGCCAGGTCGGATAAGTGTTTAACTTTATTTTCTAGATTTAGCAGCGGTGATGTAATTTCTTTGTTACATTGTAGCTGAATAGGCTGACAATACTCGGCTACGTACATATTATTCTCTGTGATGATGGGTCTTGTGTTCTACGTGGTATGTAACGAATTAAGGTCAAATCATCCATTACCGCGGTAACCAAAGATACGTATATATCAAACACTATCGTATTTATTTGCCACAAATTACGTATGTATCAAATACTATCGTATTTATTTAAACAAATAACAAAAATACGCGGAATTTTATTTTGGCAACATCTGACTAGTTCCATTCTCTAGCTAATCACGAGCTTGCTTTGACCTTAGCAGCTACGGACAAATTTAAAATTGTCAGTATGAGTAAGCGTGACAGTACTCTTCATACAAAATAGTGGCTATTCAATTTACTGTACTTTCAACACATGATTACGAGACCACAATGACATTAGATATGAATGAGACTATTATTGGTTTTTATGTACTTCTAGTTTGTTATTTAATTTTGCGACACTTACTGCGTTGAAATGTTAAACAAGCACATATACCATTAATATATAAAATTAGCGGTGTAAGGTGCTTAAAATGGCAAAACATCGATAATAGAAGAATTATGAGGGATAGATTATTTGCTTATCTTAATATATAATTACCTTAACTGAATACACAACGCTAAACTATTTTACTCCGCCTTTATTATTGTATTCAAATATTGAATTCCGTCCTATGTAAAATCCACTGAAATGTTCTTAACAAACTTTAGTACTCAATGTTATTATTACTCATGATTTAGTAGGATTTATACCGGCTGTCTAAATGCCAAATATTTCTTCATCATTAATTTGATATTATATATTGCAAGTAGTTTTAAATTGTCATTGATAAATTTGCTTTTGATGAATGCCGATATCTTTTATTCGATATTATTACAGAAAAAATTTTATTTTTTTAGATTTTGTAGGTCGGATTTACATTAAAAAAAGTGTAATTCTGCATAATTGCACCATACACCGGTAATAAAATGCATGAGACAATATTAGTGGGGGTTATAGAGTTTATGCTGCATTGCAGCCAAACTTGCCAGTGGCACATGTGTGTGGGTGGGGTGTAGGAGAGCTACGTATCTAAATTACTATTAACCGCACAGATATCAATGAACGTGGATTATATTAACAGATATCAATGAATCAAGGGTTTCAATTACCCGTTTGTCCTCGTCTGTTAAAAAAAACCGGGATTGATTTCGAACATAAGTAAATATGTCAATAGGTTACTCCGTGTACGTTATGTAGCTACCAACTATGCAGAACAGGACAAACTAGCAACGTGAGCCACTTGGTGACTACCCACCCCTATTGACATCTATATATACAAGTGCCTTCCCCTCCTTTATCCCAATTGGGAAACGGCTACTAATCAACCGCACAAAATGCGACGGCAAAGCTATCACTTTTTCGTCTCGCCGGTCGGGCCGGCCTTATGCTGTTGCGCTGAGGCATGTCACTAGCTCGTACCAAACATACTTACTATGCAGTGTCATTAATTTTATCATTAGCAGTCCGCCGCTCGCTTACGGCAAGGTTTCATTTTTATTTGTATAGAGGGGCAAACGTCCAATAGGGACCTTTTTACAACTACCGACACCCATGAACATCCGCACAATTACTGTGCCGAGGCGTCACCCTCCCTTCGTCCGCACCTCCGCATGAGCCACCGGCTACTCGCAAATCGCATGAAATGAGACACCGAAGATGTAATTCTACGACCATAACATGTGAACGAGAGGTACCTCCACGGACATGCCGTCCCAATTCCGCTTCAATGCCACCGCTGATTTTTTGGTACGTTTTCTCTCCCCTTGAGTGGACGGATAGCAAACCGCAATAAACAAGACAGACTTAGGAAGCCCCTTACTAAGTTTTTCAGTGCTCGGTAGTAGGATTTAAGGCCTTGATAAAAGCAGACGCCGCCTTCCCCACGAAAAAAATTAAAATAGTAACAGTTAAAAAAATTAAGGATTACAATTTCAAATAAACATGAAAAATGAAATATTTTACTTAAGAGAAAACATTCTACATTACTATAAAAAATATGACACGGTCGAGCTCAGTAATGAAAGCAGTAATATCTCACTTTGTCGTCCAAATATTCACAGCGGTATTAGGGGCTGCTAGTTTATTTAATGGACGCAGAGACTGGGTTAACCCGAGGACAGCGTGTCTTCATTGTTTCTCGTTTCGTGGATGTTTACGGGCGTGAGTATTCAATAGTATTTGAACGCTCTTTTGTCCCACTATCATCATCAGCCAAAGGAATACTTCTTGCTATACTTAGCTAATCAAGAAAAATGTGCTAAACCGCTCATTTATCGTGATTAGCTAAGGTTGGGCGTTGTTTGGTCATAAACATTTATTCTGTTATGAAACTCGAGCCTATAAGCCACCAGTGATCCATATAAATGATGGATCACTGGTGGTTCCGACATGGAGATAACGTTCATTTAATACTGTTTTCGCTTTGGCCATCGTCGCGAGAAGTCAACAAAAGCAGGGGAAGTTTTGTTACAAAAGTTTGTTCAGATCATTGACTCGGAGAAGTCCATTAAGTATACATTCCTGTGTAGTTTATAAGTGAATTCATAAGGCGGTAGTGGACTTAAGTTTAGATAAAATGTTATTTTTTTCTCGCTAACGAAGTTTGCGCGTGTATATGAGGAAGGGAATTCACCCAGCAGTAGCACATGATATGCAAAATGTGACATGTTATCCTACAATGATATTGACAGACGAATTTATTTACAATCGAGGTTTCTTTAGATCACATTAGAAGTAATAATTGTCAGCCCCAAAAATCTATGCTAACAATGTCAAGTTGACAAGTAGTCCAGTTTGTTTGAACGCGTTAATCTCAAGCTCGAATAGAAAAATATTTCTTATTTATATAACATGACGATGGGACTAGTCTTACGCGCGCGAAATCGCCGGGCGATGCTAGTTAACTACATACTTTGAAGAAGATCCAGTGCAGAACATTCATTCGCATATTTTCATATACAAATCACATTTCATATTCAAATGAAATCCTCCGTTCCTCACTCAATTCCTCGATTTCCTGTTTTTTTAAGTTCTTTTTCACGAAACCGAAAGAAACGAAGTAATGTGCCGACCACTTGTGTCGGCACATGACTGCAACCGTTGTACCGATTTGGTCACAAAAAGCGTGCCGTGACGAAAAACCCGCTACGCGAATCGTCACACGCGACGTATGTGGGCCGCGTCGCGATGAATTCCTTGATTTATGTTCCCGTTACCTGTGAAGTTCTTTGGGGAAGGCTCATGTCCTGACTACAGCGATGGTCGCCCTGAGGATGATGATGATAGAAGTCCGTACTTTCATAGGCCACTCGGACCGCGATTGCTTTGCTATCACAGCACCTCGGCATTATGAGAGTGGGTTTAACGCATAAATGTCACCTATCTTAAAAAGTGCAACAATTCACAAACGGCAGAAGTGGGACTTAGAGTAAGAGAATAAAACGAGATGTGTCACTTTCTTTTTTATCGTAACACATGTTTTAGTCAAGTTTTAAATCGAGTTTAAACTCCATAAGACAGAGAAATGAAAGACGATTCTCAAGAATATTCACTTCAATGCATATTTATGCATTTTAAATTACTATGAACATAATATAATGCATAGAATAATCTAGAATATTGTTATTCAAACGTTGGACGGCCATTTGAAATAACAAATGCGGGCGTCTAGCTCGTGCAGGGATGTGTACAGACAGCGACGTGCAAACAGATTATGTGTTTGCACGCCAGCTGGCCCCAGCACTGACGGATAATGTTTGTAAAGCCCGTTCCGTGCTCGAATACAATAATAATGCTACGTTTATTTAATACCAGGTCTCACACGGTTCATTGTTTTACCTGGAAAACCCGGTATGGTTCAGTAAGCGATGAAACTTAGTGTTGTGTACCAGTAGAGCGTATATCATCTTCTACTACAAGTACTTTACGTTTAAGCGTGTGAGTGTGTTAGGTATTTTAGTGACCCTAACGTTCAAGAATTGTCGTGGCGGAGGGGCTCAGTAGCCCAGACATCTTGGGCGAAGCCAATCATACTGAGGACGATGCTCTATGTAACCATCTTACAAGAAGAGAAGTGTAAGTGTACTATGCCGAGGCGTTACCCTCCCTTCCTCTTCCCCTGCGATGGGCCACCACTCATAAACCACACAATTCGACCGCATAGCCCTCAATTTACGGGTGGTAATGTTGCGTGAGATGTACCTCCCCGGTCGTGCCGGCTCAATTCAACTGCAATGAGCATAGCTCTAGCTCTATCAAAAGTATTGATATAGTTGAACTATAACTGCAGCACGCCTTTGTACTGTAAACTTGTGTGGCTGTTTAAAAGCGCCGAGTAGACACCACTGAAGGGCAGCGGATTAGGTCGACTTAAACCGACTTTTAGTATTAAATAATATCAATGGGGCAAAGCTATTTTATATTATCCGATTCGATATCTTAACCATCTAGTAATCTTCGATACGATATCGCATCCACATTGTTCTTAGAATAAGGGAGTAAACGTAAGAGGTAGTGCCACGCTGTACTACAGCAGAATTGGACCGGTACGGTCATGATGCCGCCGTAAAGTCACATCTCCGGAGTTGCGTTACGTGCGGTTTGTAAGTAGCCGGCGGTCCAATCGAAGATAGAAGAAAAGGAGTGTATAATTATGCGGATGTTCATGGGTTTTGGTAGTCGTAAAAGGCTCAGATTGCTCGTTCGGGTCCCTATACTATAAAGCAAAAAGGAAAACAATAGTTGGTGACTACCGAGGGCCAACGACGTAATGACTGTAATACACATGTGTCCCACCCTCCTACCCCGCCAACGATCTACCGAAAGCTTTCAAAAGGTACGAAACGCAACAGCATGGCTGCCAGTAGGCTGCGATACAGTGTGAGACACTACTAGAAGTGTCAAAGTAACGAATTCAAGCGTACCCGTATATGTTCGCTACTCTTACAAGGAGTAGCCGTCACTTTCGTATCGTTGCTTTACCCGTTACTTTTGATAACTTTTAATGCAGAATCGCATCGACATTTGAGTCGTTACTCGTGATACGAAACGTGTGAGTAACGCTTTACATTCGTGAATAACGATTCAGTACTTGATTTAGTTACTTAGTACCGAATACAAACGGTTTGCTACAGCTCTATACAGTACTGCGTGGCACTACGTTAAATTAATACTACCTTTGTGCATGTGACCATAACAATTTGCATTGCAATTGCAATTGCAAAAGAGCGCAATCCTTGTTTCTGATCAGTATGTGCATTTATTTGCAAACTCAGATGATAAACAAAAATGTTTCAAACAACAAATTGTGTTGTTAAAAGCAAATGAATCTAAATTAGTGCTGTGTTCAGAACTCGCAAATTGAATTCTCCGCCATTTATAAAGCACTGCGCTCATCACTAATTCAGTTACGGCGCCCTGTGTGTAAAGCGCCCGTGTGGCTACACTGTTTGCTTATCAACAACTAAACGTTTATAAAGCGCTGGGCTCATCACTAATTCAGTTACGGCGCCCTGTGTGTAACGCGCCCGTGTGGCTACACTGTTTGTTTATCAACAACTACACGTTCATAAAGCACTGCGCTCATCACTAATTCAGTTACGGCGCCCTGTGTGTAACGCGCCCGTGTGGCTACACTGTTTGCTTATCAACAACTAAACATTTATAAAGCACTGGGCTCACCACTAATTCAGTTACGGCGCCCTGTGTGTAACTGCTTATCAACAACTAAACATTTATAAAGCACTGGGCTCACCACTAATTCAGTTACGGCGCCCTGTGTGTAACGCCCCCGTGTGGCTACACTGTTTGCTTATCAACAACTAAACGTTTTCATATTGCTACATCGATTTTATGGTGCACTGAATTACATATGAAATAATGTGTTTGTAATCCTATTGTTGTTTATGCTACAGAATTGAAACATCCCACTGAGGTACACACAAAGTACATGAGAATCGCTATATATTGTAAAATACTGCGTGTGTCAGTTACAACACTCGACTAGAGTTTACTCCTTAAGAACGAAGTTGATTCTGAAGTGTAAGGAGCGCAAGAGTAAAGTGTTATTGTTATTGCTTACCGCTCGACCGGGTAACTGTTTCACATGATTTTACTAGTTGAATACCATGAGTCTTATGTCGTTTTCAGGGTCCCAGGGCCGAAAGGAAAAAACAGAACGCTAATGATTTCGTCATCGTTTTGGTGGGGTGTAATTGAATAGGTTTTTCTAAATGATAAGTAGGTTCCTAGAAAAGTTTTTTTTTATTGAGCTAATTATTTGTGAGATGTCCGCATCAAAACTGACAAAAAGTGTTTCCCCTCTCTAACTTTTGAACTACGGAAGCGCGAAATTATAAAAAAAAATTGGGATCATAGAACTCAACAATAACTGCAAAAGAATATTGATTTGAATGAAATCGATTTAGTGGTTTAAGAGTCAAACTCGCTCTAAGCCAGTTTTTAAGGAATAAAATTAAATAAATACAAAACAAAGTTGCCCGCTCTTACGTAATTAGCGAAGGAAATCGAAGCGTCGTATTTTTCAAGAACCTTCTCCCATGGTTTATTGTTTTGCCAGCATTGAGTTGGAGTGGCGTCGAGTACCTTTCTAACTTCCTTATCATTTGTTCTGGGGAGAGGCTCGTAAGACCTATTGAGAGGAAATAACAATTCTATCGATACATAAAATATAAGTATCAAATGAATAAAAAATATATCAGAATTTTATATGCAGCGGAATTGGGCCGCCACGGGGAAGTACCTCTCGCCCACGCAATACCGTCGTAAAGTGACAGCGTCGCTGTCGCGTTTCCGCACGAAAACGTGGGGGGGAGGATGACAGGAGGGCAACGCATCTGCGTGATATTCATGCTAATGTCCATGGGCGCCAGAGGATTGCTCGTCTGCCCACTTAAGCTAAAAAATGGGGCCAATTTCACGAATAACTATTAAAGTGTCAATTAGTACATAAATGCTTCATAATTGCTTCTGATTGGCATTGGCACGTGCAATACCTAACGTTGTAGTTTATTTACCAATTAATTTTCTGATTCGTTAAATGATACTTTAATACTTTAATTGTTTTCACTAATAAATTCATTCACATATGTTTTCTTAATTTCACGGAAATAATCCATGATCTTGGTTAAGCACACAGCAGCATCGGTAATTTAAATTTGATTCTCATCCTCCTATTATTGCTACGTACTTTGTGCTTGATTTTTATTATATATATTTTTTTAATACTATTTATTATTTAGTTTTAGCAGCGTAGCAATATCTGCGAAAAACTAAGAAAGCAGCAGTTATTACATGACACAAACACATTTGGGAGTTTTCTATGAACGCCACGACGGCTGACTTGACAGATAGTCATTTTTGCTTGGTTGCTGTTCTAACATTTCGTCTTTCCAAGCGTGACCAAGTCTAAAACTTGGCTAACGTTTGTCTACACTGACAATCAGTTAAAAAATTTATCGATAAAAAACCAGTGACATCCCTTACCGCACTTGAAAGTACATCTTGGTATGGAACATTAAAATATGAAGTGATATCAAATTCTCTATAAAGCTAAGCTGAGTATTATTGAATTTCACTCGACGTTTAAATCACGCTTGCTCGCAATTGGCCGTGATATATCGGTAATGTAATATCGATAGAACATCATCAAATTTGAATTTATCTTATGAAATTTCGTACATTTCCTTTTGAGAATTTCATTATTACTTTATATTTTTGTTATGTTTTGTTATAAAAATAGAGATTTCATACACTTTTTAAAGAATATGGATGCAAATGAATAGTCGCAGTTTTTCCAGAGTGAGCTCCAGTTTTTCCACCGGAAAGACAAACCGAGAGCGAATAGATGACACCTCACGCTAAAATCATGTGAGCGAGGTCGTGCCGGTCTGATTCGGGTGCTATACAGCAGTGTCCCTCACCACCTCGCGAGGCCGCGTTTAGGAAAATCATCACTTCATGCCAGTTTTTTGCGAGCAAGAGTTACCTTCCCGGACGTGCTCGCTAAATTCGAGAGAAGAAATAATTACCGCATCAGATAAATCATACTATAACGTTGCATATACCTGAAATAACGTAACATTTTACTCTAATAGCGCCCCGGGTTTTCACCCTCGTAACATGGTTTAGTTCCATGTTATAAACTTCGCCTTATTTAACCCTCTTGGGGATAGAATTTCTAAAAATCCTTTGTTAGTGCTCACTTACAACATAAAAGGAAGCTCTGCATTAAATTTCAAGCTTCTAGGTACAGTAGCTTTGGCTTTGCGCTGTCCGTCAGCCTGTCAATCAGTCCCTCAGTAACGGAAGAATTTAATATACAGGGAGGTAGTGATCACTCAGACATCTGAATTCACAATTATATCAAGATCAATCATAATTATATAAAGATCAATCATAATTATATAAAGATCAATCATAATTATATAAAGATCAATCATAATTATATAAAGATCATTCGGCTTCAAATACAGCGAGGCTGTAAAACATTTTTATAGATATACTACTATTTATATTTTATAGATATTTTATAGATATACTAACTAAATGTCATATGTCATAATATGTTTGACAATGTCACAAATAGTGTAGTTTCAACATTGCGTGTGCACCGCGGTGTGGGCAACGCTTTATTTAATTACCATAATAAAATGTAACACATATTATATAAAGATATTACTGTTCTATACCATCCCATACACAAACTATAAGTGTGCCAATTTTTATACACTTCTGTCAGCGCATTTTTTTCAAAAAGCGGTTCAAAGTTCCTGCTTCACGTATTAGTGCATAGATGTTTTCGTCATTCTACATTTTCATGCTCTTAATCAAACTGTTGACTACCATCCGAATAATATACCATACAATCAAAACCCCTAACTAACCCTAGCTAGTTATTAGCTGATATTAAACAAGTAGCAAGCCTAAACAAATACTAACTTGACAGGATAAGGGAACAGGGACGTATTTAAGGAAAGGTGGGACTTATTCTCTAAACAGGCTTCACTTGACGGCAATTTTTATATAGTGTAGGGGTAAACGAGCAATGAGCTCCTGATGAGTTTCGACGCCCATAGACACCCGCACTATAGTTATGCAAAAATGTCGTTCACGCTAATAGACCGCCGGCTACTCGCGCGATAGCATTGCGGTCCCTTTACGACGGCGGCATGTGAGCGTGAGGTAAAACCTCGGTCGGCCCAATTAATCTGCAATGTAGCATGACACTGCATCTTACGTTGCCGGAAGGAGGAGGCGCCCTGCCACGATTGTGGCACTAATCAGGACACGACCCAAAACACGCTTGCCGCCTCCCCAATTGGGACCAAGTGTCAGGCTGGAAAACTGACCATTCCTTCGTCGGAGCGGGCTTATATAGGTTGTCACATCAGCCTTCTGAGGAAAGGAGTACGGTCCCCGAATAAGGGACTGGCTAGTCGCAGGTGCCCGGATCTGCTAACAGATCCGGGGCACCTCATTAGAGCCACCGCATCCCACCCAGGACCGGTGGCAGTGCTTAAAGCATATCCCCGATAAAAAGAAGACCTCTTACGTTCCTTTAATCCATACTAACATACTGAATGTGAAGAGTTTGTTTGATTGAACGCCGTAAGCACAGGAACTAGTTGCCCGATTTGAAAAACTGTTGTAGCGTTATTTATCGAAGAAGGCTATGGGCTATCGATACGCTAAGACGAATGACAAATATCATTAGGGTTACGCGACAGTTGAAACTTTGACGGTAAAACGTTCCTATAGCTAAAATAAAAACGTAGTTTTAAATCCGGCCCTATGCGTCTATATCCAATAGTATTTGTGGTTATGTAACGTGGTAATCTCGGCCCAGTTGCTAATGGAGGTTTAATTAAACCTGTCGGAGGTTGATGTGGTGCCAAGCGCTCTTTCCCACGGCGCACAGTTGAACATAACTGCCAGAGCGCGCCAACTGCGCACACATCAGCTGTCGTACTCAAATATAACGAAGTAATTACAATCGAATTGGCAATTTACTGATTATACTGCGTTTGTGCTACAAAACTAGCAGTTTCGCTGTAAAAATACTATAGTAATTTGTGCAATATTACTTTAATTAATTTTATTGCTCTTGAACGTTCAGTTGAATCATAAATGAAATAAAACTTCGCGATGATACTGCTACTTTATACTTCTTAGGCTGGGGAAAAGGTACCTCACACTAGCACAATACCCGCGTGAAGTACAGTTTTTAAGTAGCCGGTGACCTACTGGAGGGGTGGGGCGAGGGAGCTCAAGGTATTTGCATATGTAATAAGTACGAAATAAAGTTATTATTATACCTATTAACCGTGTGGGTTTTAACACACCTTAGTTGTTAGTGTTAATGGCTCCGATTAGTAGTAAACCCAATTAAAGCACAAAAAAATTGGTCTCTATCCCACTGTTATTGTAAAGGAACTAGCGACTGGCCCCAGTTTCGCCTGTAAATGAGCAAAGCAAATTATACACTTAAATTATTTCCTCAGAAATCGTTCTATCCTTGTGTGAAAACCGCAAGAAAATCCATTCAGAACGTTTTGAGAAGATCGGTCACATACAAACAGACATCATTCAGAAAGTTCCGCAAATTTTGTGTCTTTTCAAAAGTTATTTATTTATTCGTAAATATCTGTTTTGCCCCCTCCCAAAGTAATCCCCTTGGGATACTTCAAAAAATATTTTTTTTTGTATCTTGTTAAGCTGTATCTTCAATGCCGCCTTTATCTCATCAATCGTGGCGCAGCGTCGTCCCTTCATGGGCCTCTTCCGCTTCGGTAAGAAAAAGTCACAGGCTGCCAGATCTGGGGAATGCGGTGGCTGCGGTAGTAGCGTGTTGCTATTGGCTAAGAAGTCGCGTACAGGCGGCAGCGGTGTGTGAGCAGGTTTTAGGACGAATTTTACGGTGACCCGCCTCATGCCCAAGTTATCGATCAAAATGAAATGGCACGAGCCAACTGATATGCCTTGGTCCTCGGAAATGTCTCTAACGATGATTTGATGATCGGCCAATACCATCTACTTCAATTCATCAATCTTTTCGTCTGTTGTTAAAGTGCTTGGGCGTCCGGCACACTCGTCGTCGTTCACATCTTCTCGGCCTACTGAAAGCATTTTGTACCAACGATAAACGTTGATTTTGTCCAAAGTATCTTCCCCGTATGCCACATTCAACATCCGGTATGCATCCGCGCACTTAATTTCCTTTTTCCCACAACATTTGATACAGATGCTTTGTTCCAATTTTTTTAACAGGAAACAATCGAAGACGAACCAAAACACGTGCAAGCAAAGCAGCTGTCAACAATTTACTGAACAACGCATCGGCATAGTAATTATGTGGATCATGGGCGACAGCAGTCTTAAAAAGGCTCGCTTGCTCGTTTGGCCCACTATTCCGTATAAAACAAAGATTTTGACTCCGAAAACTACTGAATGTGATTACTATTAAATTTATTCTAATTAGTGTTTTTTAGAACGGTCGTGTTTGGAAATCGATGGAACAAAAGTTCCCACGACTGTGAAGTGAGCGGTATTCCCGAACAACCGGCTGTGCTGTCGCATATCAGTTTGTGAGATTTCGGTAGTCGATTTGAATGGAGGATGGCAGGGGCCCGTTTTGCCCCCTTATTTTATAAAATATACGTGTCTTTCACTCATACGCACTTCTTATGATGAATGATAATATCTCTACTCTATCTGCTTTCCTTTTTTTTCAAAAAAGGATTTTGCACCCTGATATGACGATCATTAACTATTTAATTTTTTATTATATATTAGTGGGGTTGCTCTCGACTACCTTGTTTGGTGTTAAGAGTATTTAATATTCATATGATTAAGGATAAAGTTACCGAGGTAACCAATGTTTAATTAACACTTTCCTTTTTACTGAAGTTACGACATTGCCTCGCGATTTTATGCGCGCAAGATCTATTTCAAGGGAACCATTTACATTTTTGGGATAAAATCTTTTTTTTTATAATCACTATCGGGATTTGTTAGTCCATTGCTGGAGTCTTGTCCAGTGCATTTTGCAATAAAAATAAATATTTCTCAACTATTATACATCCGCTAGCAGCACCCCGCGGTTTCACCGGCGTAACTCCGAACGTCGCCTATGTATAGCCTGCCTCGATAAATGGACTCTTCAACCCAAAAGAAAATTAGGCCAGTGGTTTTTGAGATATAAAGTTGTGTCTTGATGATATTAAACAAGTATCTACAAGCTGTGGCGTCTGAGGGTGGCTCGGGCCACGAAACGCATTAGGTTCCTCGGTTACTATTTAAAGCGGGCAGTGAAAGAGGCTTTTACATTTAAATACGGTAAGAATTTACTTTTCTTTTTATACAAGTAGAGGAAACTATAATAGCAGCAGGAGAGGTAAGGTGATACTCATTAGGTTGGTACAACTGAGGAATGCTCAATCTAATTCATCTTTTATGGTGTATGGAAACTCATTAGTCACCAGGTCTATATTGCGCGCGATTTATGAGTAACCGGTGGCCATTGGAGGGAGGACATCTACATGAAAACAATGCGGAATTATATGGGTATCGGTGAACTATGAGATGGTCAGAAGTCTTCGCTAGATCGTTGGTCCCCACATTTAATAATAAATATCCTTAACCTCAACGGCAACTCAAACGGCTCAAACCGAAGATTGGTACTGACAGCTACAGATTTTTTTTGACGTGGGGAAACGCATTTACGCGCCTTTACCGGCCCTGGGTTTGGTCCAGTGGTGCGTGGGACTCGCGGCACATGATAGTGCCGAATATCCACAAAAACCACCGCGAGTGCCATCAGTGCCGCCCTTGATGATGTGCCCCGGGATAACAATCACCAGGGCACCTCGACGGCTAGTCAGCTCCCTATGGGACCAACTCCACCTCCGCAAATGGGGGTCGCCCAGCCCTACGGGACAACCCCATCGACTTTAGGTGAGGTTCCCATCCTCACCCCTTGCCCACTGCGCAAATGCGCCACCTCCTGGTGGTCTTAGGTCCCCTCTTCTTATAAGAGGGGTACCGAGAGCAATTCCTCCTCCTGATCTTTAAGCCCCCTCTTCTTATAAGAGGGGTGCAAAAATCCCCCTTTGTTCAATTGGCTTCGCTTGGGTTCACCCCAGGCTACTTAGACTCACCGCCACGACAAGGCTTGAACCATGGTGGGGTGACAGCTACAGCTATGCCAGCAAATGCCTACCTCGAGACCATTATTCCAGTCTATATAAAAACTGTTTTCATTTACTCCTTGCCTACAACTGTTAATGTTTTTTTTATAGGATAGAGGGGCAAATGAGCCTTTTACGACTACCGACCCCCATGAACATCCACATAATTGTTATGCCAATGTGTTGCCCTCCTTCGCCCCCCCCCNNNNCCCCCCCCCTCCCAATGCCCCACCGGCTACTCACAAACCGTACGAAACGTATCACCGTAGGTGTCACCTTACGTCCGTATCACGTGGTACTTCCCCGGTCGTGCCGGCGCAATTCCGTTGCATAGCAGGATGTAGTGTCATGCCCCATGCCATGCATGGTACTATCTCCTCCTATGCAGCATGGCACTACCTCTACCTAAATTTATGTTAATGTGTGTAGATTACAGAATAAATGCTTTTACCATCACTTACGTGCCGAGCACTTTCAAGTCGTTTCTCGTATAAAGAAGTAAACTAAAAAATATTACTAAACAAAATTTAAGCGGCCCAACCCGGCTTCGATTTTATTAAAATTTAAGTAAAAAGCATCAGCCTCTTATACCCTTTCGTTGTAAGCCGTTAATCTCAGAAGTCTATTAAAGCTTACTTGATGAATGTCTCCCTCTCCCTCGCCACCCAGATCAGTGTGACCTCCATCAGACTTGAAAATTACTTTTCATACAATAGATTTAAAATTGGAGATGGGCTATATATTTTTAACTCTAAGTATCGCAATGATCTGATTAAGTAATCGTTTTTAATTATTCTTAAGGTAGAAGGGATAGAAATGAAATAAATTTTATAGTATCCAGGCAAAATAGGAGAACGTCTTATTATGACTATTATGCGCAAAAAATTTGAGATCAGAACTTGCTCTGGAACTCCTCATCCCATCAAATTGCAATGAGTGAAAAATTAAAGATTTATAAGAATTACAATAACACGCCAGTTTTCTAATAGGGTTAACAGGCGATGGCTTCCTTCTGTGAGACCGTCATGTCACAGAAGGAAACCGTCGAGCAGGTGAGAGAGGAGGCTGCCGATGCGGCCTCCCCCTGCCGACGACGGATGGGGGCACGAAGGAGGCGCTATCTGCAGCGCCTTCAGTAGTGCCCCTGTGTTCCGTGTCGGGCCGGGATGGGAACCCGGTCCACTTCACAAAGACACGGCGTCACGGGGACTGTTATAGCGTAGCCGGACAGTCCCCGAGGAGATGAAGTCTGGCCTTTTCGCCAAGGTCGCTGGAGGGGTCCTGTTGCCTTCAGATCCGGGACCATCCAAAATAGCGGCTGAAGGCTCCCGTAGGGGTTTAGTTGGTATTCCTATCCAATGGCCGACTCCAACAAAGATCTGGGGGGTCTATCCGGGCTCCCAGGTATCATGCGTTAATACATTCCCCTTCGTCACCAAAAAAAAAGAAGTTCCCTAATAAGGAAGGCCAATAGAATAATTTGCCACATATCATAATTCTTACATACCCTCTTCACTTTATACAAACTCGCGGGTTGCAAATACTTTTTTAGGCACGGGACCCCAAAAAACCACGTAATGGTAATAATATTCATTTAGTAAGTCATACTTTTCATTTAAAATGTATATATATTTAAGTCGCCACGGACTAATTGAAATAAATTTAATATAATTTATAAAATACTTACGTAACGAGCGCGGCGTCGCCATGATGGATTGTTGCGATTTAATAACGAAGGAATTGTGTTTGAAGTTTGTTGTGCGGGGTCGACGACCTCATTACCGAGGATGAAGCACCAAGGGAAACAGCCCCATGTGTTCGTAAAACCTTTTTAATTAATAATAACTCTGGCTATATTTTTAAATGAAGAAAAATATATTTTGTGTCGAATAAGAACGCGGGCTTCATTAATTTAGAAATAAGACGTTTATTTAGTTTTATTTTTCATCTGTATATTCTGTGTGTTATATCTGCGTGGAGATGCAATTTATGCTATTAGATTTATATACGTAATTCGATTTCTTCTTGGGAAAATCGATAGCGTAGGAAAACACTGTGATGCGTATTAAAAATTTCTCTTCTTTCTCTTCTAAGCAATATTCTCTTTCTCTTCTAAGCAATATTCTTCCCAATTGTGGGGCCAGCTTTCTTTGCATTCCACTTTACACAATTGGGCGTGTCATAATCGGAAACTTGGCTGAACTGTGTCGACAGTAGAATATTTTATAATAACGAAATTTTCATGAGACCAACTTCGGAATTTAGCCTAACCATTAAGAAAATAATTTTCAAAATTGGTGTACTTTAAAAAAATTATGCGACACTTCGCATAATTTTTTGTACATTTTTCATCGGATTCGGACTACAAAGATTATCATTTCCGAACCTACAATATTTATACGCGCAATAACAATTCGCTTCAGGTTCCAAGAACGGAATTCACATAATATATTCACTAACAAAGAGCTGTACAAAGTTTTTGAGGGCATTGAAATTAATTTGAATGCCGCTTCGTAGAACATTCAAATTAGTTGCGTACATTTTCTATTGTTCCCCCGCTCGCTGTGTGTATTATTGCTGTTAACTAAGTCGTACTTGTGGAATGTGAAAATTTTATACAATGTCATTCTCGCGCTAGCTGACAGCTATCCGTGGCATATGTGCGTGATAGGTCTTTGTATTTCTCTTTCGTTACGTGTAATGGAAAGGTTGCATTCTAATAAAATATTACTTTGTATTGAAGTATAATAAGTATCTTTAATAATCTTGTCTTTATATATAAAAACGTCATGCGACGGTGTTTGCCAGCGATGGATGCTTCTGATCCGATTTTGATTAAATTTGTCACGTATGTCTAATTTTATTGTGATTATAACAGCTATAGCTAGGCGTCTTCATCTATATAAAACAAAGTCCCCAAATGCTGTCTGTCCTTGCGTGATCTACTTTCTCAAAATCTACTGAATTCATGACATTCACCGATTCACCCGTGAATAAAGCGATTTTCGAGTCATTAAAACCCTAATGTACATATACCCCTGATGTTTACGCGTGAAGCCGGGGCGGATCGCTAGTTATATATAAAATGTTTCTGTTAGTTTCTGTGTTCTTGTATTATCTCTATAATCCTGAAGTGAATGAAATGTACTGTTGCAAGTTAAAACATTTTTTATTTCAGATAAAATGAGGATGCTCTGGCTACTGTCAGCGTTGGTGGTAGCCACCGGCGCAAACGAGACCACAGATCCTCAAGCGCTCCCGCAACAGGGACCAGGTATGTATAGAAGACAGGAGTAGCGCAATAAACTGGCACATCGTAAAGTTATAACTTCGGTGCCACGTTTCGTTATTAAGTAACTCGAGTAAAAAAAAGCTTTGAAAAAAATGTAATTAAAACGTACTAAACTGTATTGCAGTCGAAGTATGCAATAATAACACAGCCTCTTACGTAATAACATATTCCTTTGTATTTTGAAAACACTAATATAAAATATAAAATCGCATGTGCGCCTGGTATCTAGACCACTCCATAAGCCGGTAATTACGTAGCACCGTAGTACGTAGCCACGTAGCACAGGTCTACGTATACTGCAATTGTGATACTGTGCAATTTTCGCTGCGTAGTTTTTGTTTTATCGTGAAAGAAGCTGAATCTGCACGCGCTTTACTGCGAGTTTTTAAAGCACACCTATCGTCATCATCATCATAATCGTATTTATTTAGTGTTTAGTACGAGGCTGTGCTATGCCGCATTGCAGACGAATTGAGCCGGCACGGGAGATACCTGTCTCTCGCAAGACACCGCCGTAAAGTGGCGGCCACATTTCATGTGGTTTGTGAGTAGCCGGTGGCCCATTAGACTCCCCTAAAATGGACCACCGGCGGAAAGGAGAGCAACACATCTGCATAATAATTATATCTATGGACGTCGGTGGTCATTAAAAGGTTCTGGTTATTCGTTTCTCCCCTTATACTATAAAAAAGGTGTACGTAACCGTGAAGTAGTGGCTATGCTGTCGTGTTTCGTGGAGCTGTCTGAGTCTAGTTCTTCCAAATTGGGTAAGGGATAATAACGCTTTTGTACATCCTCAAGTAGTGTAGATGCAATTGACTTCCTATGAGTCGGGACTTGCGCACGAAGGTTCCCGTACCATAATCTATTTAGAATTGCAAAAACGTCTGTTTTAAAAGATTGCCGTTTAAATACGCAACAGACATATGGAGTATTGATGACTTGGTCCCGTTTTTCAATACAGAAAACTAAAATGAAACTTTGTTTTAAATATAACAGTAAAACCTGTAAGTTAAATGAATGTTTAACAGCTCTCTATTAATGGTTGCTCGTTGAAATGACGAGAGCGAAGTAACATAGTGGGTACTCCAGGCCCCACACGCAGGCTCTCGGCGTCGCTCGCTGAGGGGTTAAATGGCGTGCGTGGGATAATATGACACTTTGTTTGTACACATACATCTGTATCGTTGCGCCAGCTATATAGATAATTAACTAAGGTTGAGGTTACTAAAATAATTATATAGGATTATTATCTTGGTGTTATTGACTTGTAAAAGGACATCTGAATAAAATGCTCATAATAGCAGACCTGTTTCACTTCGCTGTGCAATAACTATCCTTTTGAAGGGATGGGGAAGGCTGATAACGTGTCGGCACTTGCGGATGTTAATTGCTCATTAACATTTGTCACTAAATGAGTGCTCGTTGGTTCTCCTAAGCTATAAAAAATGAAAGAAAAACAAAGTAAACAGCAAAGTGTACAATAATATAGATTTCCTAAGCTATGCAAACCCGCATAACTCACGGTGTATAGTCTATAGCCTCCCCGGCAAATGGGCTATTCGACACAAAAATATTTTTGTAAGCCGGTCCAGGAATTTTAGAGGTTAGCGCGTTTAAAGAAACAGCCATTTCCCCTTTATATTTACGTATGGATGTGAGTGAGAACTACCCTGTCGTGTCAGTCCGATTTGATTGCTGTAAGGCAATTGCGATACCTTTTTGACCCCATTGAGTCAGATGTAGGGCATATGTATGTATGTATGTACATCTCTATGATCCGGATTTTAATGTAACATTGTTAGATTCGTTTTGACAAAGGCACTAGGTACATTGGTACATTCAAATTTTCGACTCCTGCAATGTTATTATTTGTAATGAGGAACATTCGCGTAAACTTAAGGCTTACTAAGTAGGAATGTTAGATAGCGTGATTTTGTTCGAATTAGCCCCCATTACAGCGGCGGGCATTGCCGCTGTAATCGGCTTACAATCATCGGATTATTGAAATACAGCGAGAAATGAAAAGGAAAAAATGTCGTTTGAACATGATGCTTAACTGGATTTTTTTTGTAAGATGTCGTATCATTGTAACATTGCAGCCTAATGTGTCCGGTACGAAGGTAACACTCATTATAGCCGGCGTGGTGTACAGTGATGGCTATGCCATCATGTTCTGAGTTCACGATGTTGGTTTTACGGGTTTCCTTGTGCTATAAAATCTTTTGCTTTGGCAATCCTTTCACCCGCTTGATACTGCCTTGAAGTGACAGCTGGACTGTCGCGTTTTGTGCGGTTTCTTATCGTACGGAGGTAGGCGACTCATGTGCATATAATAATGCAGATCAGAGATTTATGGGTGTATAATCATCGTAATCATTCGGCGAACATAACACAGTGCTGACGATATATATATATATATATATATATATATATATATATATATACCCGGTGCCTTAACACAGGGCTAAGTGTGATGTGCTAAGTCCAGATTATAAATTAAGTAAAAAATTAATCATTAGTACGATTCGCCCATCTTAATAGTATTAATTAATTTTGTCTGTCTCGTGAGCCAATGTAATCATGTTGAACCACATGGTCATAGGTTCGAGTCCCGGGATGGACCACTTATTGGTGTTATTGGTTTTCCTTTATTTCCAATAACAGTCCGAAGTCACGAACTACCTCGCAGAGCACGTTAAGCCGTCGGTTCTGCGCTTGGTTTCACTCCGTTCATGTCGGATTGACGTCCCATCGGAACAGGTGAACAAGGAGTGCACTTGTGCAGCATACACACAATTGTTCACTATTATATGTCCTGCACAGTTGGCTAAATATAGAGATGGCCACCGTGGCCGAAATTCGGCTACGACAATATTATTTTTAAGTTTCTACTTAATTGATTAATTAACCGAACCTGAATTATTAACCGATTACACTACCTTAAAGTAACAACAATAACAAACGTCTTAACTCTGAATTCAAGTTTTCATTATTAAGTCGTTTCTAGCACCTAATATTTTGATGGTGATGTTAAGGCAGTATCCGTTAATACAGCCTCATACATTTCCAGTACAAAGAGACATTGTTTCATTCCGAGCACTTAAAGGCAAGTCGTAGGAAAGTTAGAAAAATATGTTTTCCAATAAAAATAATATTTTCCTTTGCTCCCGAATAAAGTGTTCCATTTATTATTTACGTTCCGGATCACGGGAGAGAACAGTAGTGTTCTTATTTACATCATTCATATTATATGATACTGCCATAAAGTGGTTGCCGTTGGGTTTCGTACGGTTCATTAGTATCCGGTGGCCCATAGGAGGCGAGGAGGAAAAGAGGACAAGGCATCTGCATGACAACAATAATGCGAATGTCCATGGTCCGTAGTCGTCAAAAGGCTCCAATTTCTTGTTTATTCAAGAGGAAGAAATTCAGAATGGCGCTACCTTTTACTAATAATTACTTACGTATAGATCGTGTGTTTTACACTAAAACAAGGACAAAACAAGATAACGTTTTCTTATTTATTCAAGATGAAATAAAAATATAGTGGACCGAGTGACGAAAAATGAACCTAGGGAAAAGTCTTCGTCTAGACGGATGTCTCTCAGTTCAAGAGAATGAATGAACGAATGAAATCTCCCTCGTAATCGAGGATTTACATAATTTGTATTTACACTTCTACTGAGAGTATTGATATAATATGATTTTTATTAGTGGGTATCTTAATTGGACCTTCTGAAGGATGTAAGGAATTTCAATTTTAGAACACTTAAATGATATTGGGAGCGTGCCAAAATGAGTTTTCATTGCAGGCGAAAAACCAAAAAACTAAGGACACTATTTCTGTGCTGATTGTTATCATACAGTATTTAAATAAGAAAAAAATTGTAAGCTTACTTTACGAAATTACTCAAATATGATGAAGTGTATGAATCTTTAGAATGACTATGATTGCTCTAAAGCTAAAACTTCACGAATCGGAACTTTAAAATATGTATTTAATAAACAGAAAAGGATAAACTATTTTAATGGTTCATTAATAAAGGAATAATAATAAGGTAAATTAAATAAACTTTTAATACTATTGCCATAATTATTTAATTAAATTGACATTTGTGACAGGCTTCCACTTATCTTTTTTTTCCTTTTTCTATACCCGATGAGTCGAAACTGGTCGTAATTATAAGTTTTATGAAATAATTGTAGAAATGGTATCAAAGTTTATTTGTTTATTCATGTGTTTACATGAATTTTCGTCAAGAAATGACAATACATTCAATCAACTCTAATTTGTTAGGATAGATGCTTCATGGTTACAACTATACTACGGTAGAGACATGCTGCTTCATGCTGTCAAGTGGAATTTAAACGGCACGACCGGGGAGGTACCTCTCCCTCATCATATCGCCGCAATGGAACATCTATATTATCTACTTCTGCAGTTTGCGAGGTCCATTGGAGGAGGACGAAAAAAGGAGAACAACTTACATAGATGGAAATTAGTAATAATTAGTAGTAGCAGTGAAGTAACAAAGTTCAAAAAGATATTTGTAAAATCCTATTTTGAACAAAATATTTTTATTTTGAATTATGCATATGCGTGAATAAGCGTCGGTAGACACCAGAAGAATCCCACTATCCATTTGCCCCAATATAGTCTTATGGTGGTAAATGAGCAGAATATAAAGAAATATAAACTTATCAAAAGTTTAAAAAATAACGTCAAAAATGAATATAATTAATGTAAAAGGAATAAAAAGCATAATACTACAAGACAGCGTGTGAACAAAAATTACGTCGCATTAAGATTAGAATATCGCCTCACATTCATGAGACGCGTCTTTTTATTTTACCCTCGGCATGTGTGTGCCTTCACAGCACCCCTTCAATTTTCAACTGAATTCTACGATAAGGATAATTTCATTTAATCGTTAAAGTAAACAATATATAAGATATCATAAAATAAACAATATATTTTGTCTTTATAAGATCGAAAGTGTTAAAAAATAACAAATTAACTTCAGTTCCTATCAATACAAAGGTAATCGGTTCAATTTTAAAAAGAGCACAAACAATAGAGGAAGGAATAGGCCCAACTCATTAACGCGTGGTAGGAGGAGGCTCGAGTGGTAGGAAAGCCAAAATTTTGCTGGGTAGATGAAGTAAAAAAAATAGCTCGAAAAGACTCCAGTCTTTGTATTCCAACACAAGGCTTGTAAAAGAAATACACGGTAACTGTTGAAGGCGGCCTTTAGACGGGCCTAAAGTTCTTTAATATTACGTTCAATAAAATTGTTGAATATAAAAAATAAGGTGTTATAATATAAATAAAAGGCTTTATTATTATAAACAGTATAGAAACAGTACCTTATGATATAAGCAGGTGGACGTGAAGCCGTTTGGTATCCACCGATGCTCCGCACTATCAGAGGTTAAGAAAATGGAAAATACTCGTAGCACTGCCGCTGCCCTACACTTCACTCACCATACCGGTCTTATGGGAGCGAAAGGTACAATTTACCTTCAATTTAAAAATGAAATGGGCCGGCATGACGGCTGCTTTTCAGATTTCAGATTTGAAGGCACCAAGAGAGCTACCTATTGCAATTAAATATACACTACCTATTAATCCCATAAAATAATGATTATATATACACGGAGCTACCTATTAGTCCTATAAAGTAAATATTATATACACACGGAGCCACCTATTAGTCCTATAACATAATGATTATATATACACGGAGCTACCTATTAGTCCTATAAAATAAATATTATATACACACGGAGCTACCTATTAGTCCTATAAAATAATGATTATATATACACGGAGCTACCTATTAGTCCTATGAAATAAATATTATATACACACGGAGCTACTATTAGTCCTATAAAATAATGATTATATCTCCACGGAGCTACCTGCATACAGACAAGATACATATAGTTTCAATAAACGAAAACACGCAGATATCACACGTTTTCAAAGACCACAACTGCTCTACAAATACATCTCGCTATTAATGTATAACACTACCAATTTCGTGTATCCGATGGCAGTAAGCTATTTATCGATATAAGGGTCGGGACAGCCGACGCTGACGTGAAAGTGTCGACGTCGACTGGCAAAACAAAGCAAATTGGTCCCATTAACGTGCATTAGGGGACGGGCTTATTACGGTCCGCTTTCAAAATACTGAATTATGTATGCAAATATTGGCTGTATGGGTACTTACTATACGGCTGTTTATGCTAATGAACTGGTTTGGATTACGTAAAAAAAGGTATGCGTCGGCTGTGCGCTGAAAAAAATTAAGTTATACTTGTTTTTCTTTAAATGCTGTAAAAGGTAGTGCCAAGCTGACCAGCTACTGATAATACTGTGGATATCTATATATCCACAGTATTGTCAGTAGCTACACACCAATAGTCGTCAAACGGCTCTGAATGCTCGACAATTTGCTATTCGGTAATTGCCGATGGATATTATTATCCTTGCGGTTAATGTTTAAACAGACATATTAATTTTTTCCATCCCATTCTCTACAATGGGCCACCGGCTACTCACAAACCAGACGTAACGTGAGAGCATAGTTATCATTTTTAAAGAGAGGTACTTCCCGGGCCCTACAAAATGCAAGCCCGATTCAGCTGCAAAGAACTACCTCTTATTAAAGACGTATTTTAGCAAAGTAGAACAATACCTTTGATCCTGCGGTATGAGTGTCGGTGGCGACCAGAAACGCCTGCTCATTTCTGATCTTAGCCAATTACGTAGATATATTTAAAACAAACCCAAATGTATATGTTAATACCATCACATAATGTAACTCGAAATTCATGAATTTCCTTTACTCCCTTCGTAATAAGATCTAGCAGCTTGCCCTCGTTCGTAATAAGATCTAGCAGCTTGCCAAATTTACTTTTTCTAGGTCAATGGGAAGCATCTCTCTGGCTCTATGAGTAAACTTACGAGCCTCAGGATATTATGTCGCATAAATGTACGTCCATTTATATCGTTAACTTACAAACTTGATCTTTTGAAACTTATTGGAACCGTAAGATTAGACTTATATACTTTTTTACTTGTTGCTAGATTTCCACGTTCTGAGTTCAAAGAATAGTAATGAAAACTATTTATGCCCCAGTGCTTTACCTGCACAAAATCTCACATGAATCCATTTCTTTTTTTGGAAGAAAGTGTATTCTTAAGTTATTCCACATCGTAAACCGATTGCGTGCCAAATTACAACCGAATCCATTCGGTAGTTTTTGCGTGGGAAAAAAAGAAACGTGTAAACTTAACCATTTATGAAATTACCCATTAATTTCATAAATGGTTAAGTTAGATATAGAATTATGCTACTTTTTCAAAGTCGGTGAAAAGTATCCATGTACCTCATATATAAAATTCTCGTGTCACAGTTCTTCTTACCTACTACTACCGAAACGACTTTACCGATTTTTACAAAATTGTATTTACAGTCACTTAGATAACGATTGTTACCTAGAAATAATATATATCTCAAAAGAACGTTTGCTGGGTATGGTATATATATATATATGGTATATATATATATATATATATATATATATATATATATTTATTTATGGATACTTAATGTTAAAGTTATTGTAATATGCCGACTCGGCTCCTTACAGTGGTATACAAATAACACTGCATGTATGCCGGTTCTGAGCGAAATAAACGTTATTATTATTATTGTTGTTGTTATTATTATTATTATATATGTACCCATTTGTCTCTAAACGAAAATTCATGTAAAACAGTTCAGCGGTTTGGTCATAAAGTTGTCCATAACGCTTGTTCATTACGAGTATATTAGTCGCTGTGGAAAAATATTTATTACTTAGTTAGAAGGAGTCTAAACAAGATATCCAGCAAGATATTCCTCTAAAATTCCTCTTGTACCTTGATACGCACCTTAAAATGTCTCGATAAAATGAGTTAATTAAATTCCATTTTATATCATATTTTGACAAACATCGCGGTGTATTTGTTCAGAAATTGCAGACAGTCTGCGAGTGACAGGGAAATAATACGAAATGAAATAAGCGGAAACAACGGTGCTAATGAAATCGGACGCGCGAGCCATCTGAACCAGCCTCGTGGGCGCCTCCGTGAGGTGCTTTTTATAGCATAGGGAAGCAACTGTACGGACCATAGTGAATAAGGACGCCCATAAACATTTTTTATTGCCTAACATTATGATGGCAAAGGAGCCATTCGTTAGATGACTGCGACCACAGATATTCCCCGTAGTCGTAGTCGTATGCAAATCCTTCTTCTTATACCCCCAAAAAAAAAACCATACTCGACGAAATGCGATAACTATCACTAATGTTACGCTGATACTGTGCGAGAGATACTACCACGGGCGTGTCGTCACAATTCGACTGCAATGCGGCAATATAAATACGTAAAGTAAGTATATGAACCCGTAAAAGGTAGTATTTCTGTCCTATAACCCATCCGATGGATGAGCCATTGGATTTTTTAAAAAACTGACGAAACGCGATATCTTGTCTTTTTTTAACAGCTCAGCATAAACGAATAAATGTTAAGCTGTGGGAAGAACTCGTGAACGATACCAGACTTAACACTGAACAGAAAAGTCATAAAAATATTTCTAAGTACGCCGAGCACAGCTTCGTCAATATAAACCACGCAGGCGCAGTAAAGTTTTGTCGTAAAGCTGAAATATTTTCGCTTCTCTCGACTAACATTGCATCGAAATCAATATAGGCTATATTACATTATTGGTGGTCATTATTATTTTCCTTCCAATCATTCATTTTACAGTTTAACATCCACTCGATTTTCATGTAAAATGTTTATCCTGCTAATGTTTTCAACGTGAAAGTTTGTAAGTATGGATGTATGATTGTTACTCTTTCACGTAAAAACTACTGAATGGATTTTAATGAAACTGTACAATAATTTATTACATTTGAGAATAGCACATAGGTTATAGCAAGCGTTTTTTTTTTAAATTTTGACAGTAATGTACGGGATCGCGTGCAACAGCTAGTGAGATATATGTGGATGTGTAATCGTGTGAATAGGTACCGGAGGTGTGACAACAGCCTAAGGTACACTCGCTTACGTCTCTTACGCATCTTTCACTTCAGAATCATGTTCGTAAGTAATCTCCAGTCGTGTGTCGAAGCTGACACACAGGTTTTATTTTAGTGAAGTGGATAAGAGCAGGCTAGAGCTCATTCGTGTACAATTCATGGTTTTCATGGTTACGTGGTGTATGATTCATGGTTCATTTATGATCCAAGGTTGCAATAATAGGAGTAAAATAAGGGTAACGCATCGATAGTAAAAGTCTTTGATTGCTCGTTTCTCTTGCCATACTAGGAAAATAAAATATCACAATGATATATCTTGGCTGGAGCAGACCATCAATGTCGACTGATTACACAGGAAATGCATTGAGATAAAATTGACAGACGTCACGGCGCGCCTCTCTTTCCGTACTCAAGGCCCGATACGGTACGTTTCGTTGAGTGCCCGTACTGAAGGCCGAATACGGTACGTTTCGTTGAGCATCCGTACTCAAGGCCCGATACGGTACGTTTCGTTAAGTGACCCTACTCATGACCGCATTCGACGACTAGATATCCTAAATATATGTCAAAAGTTTTTATGGGATGGCAACTATATGAATAACACAATAATCAGTAATAGATGAAATAATAACTAAAAGAAACTTTCTTTTGTGGTACCTCTATAAAAACCGGCTGACCGTAAAAAAATCACCCTAAACTAGTGTACAAATTTACTATCGCGGACACAACACATAGCAACTACAAGACATCTGCACACCATTCAGTTATGGTTCACGTATAAGTTTGTGCATCTTTTTTTAATAATAGATTTCAGTAGCCTATCCGTCACGGTTCATGAGATACAAGCTGGTGGCAGATAGACAGCAATGTCCGTAATAGGGCGGGACCCTTTTAACTTTTAGCTACGGAACATTGAAACGAAAAATATGAATCATCTACGGGAATTTATTATGATAGATTTAGTTAGGACTGTATACAGTCTTCGACCTTTTCCATTCTAGAACACTGCAGATGTCAAAGTTATTTTTAAAGTGCTTTCTCTTCTATTAGGGACGAAAGTGTTTCTAAATAAGGAACTTCGCTCCGAAATTCCGGTCTCTCGATGTCTTGCATTTATCTTCTAGCTTATAGAACAAAAAAGGGAAGCAAAACGTTTTCGTGTCTCTTTTTTATACGAAACATTTAATTTCTGCGAAATATTTATCAATTTTTTCTTAAAACTGGTATTTCCGTATTTCATTCTACGGGGATTAGGGTTGTTGTAATAGCGATCCGACCCGGCTTCGCTCGTGAATAACATGCACCGAAATGATACTTTAACAATTTGTACACTGAAACTTTCCTCGGGAGTCGTTCTATCCATTGGTGAAAGTCGCATGGAATACCAATTAGTAGATTTTCAATCAAATACAGACAGACAGTTTTTAGGGGCTTTGTTTTAAAGAATATTTAGAAATACAACTCGTATTTATTTTATGGATTCCGTAAATGGCTGAAATCGTCTTGGAGAGTATGTGCTATATACCCCATCTTTCGAATAATTCTAATAACCTGACCTAACAGAGGAGCCCTAAGATCAGTAACTTATACTTACATCACAGAAAAAAGTGCGTGTTCAACTTATATTGGTAGTATATGGGAGCAAACCAGAAATCGAAGCCTCTTGACGCCTACCGACGCACATAGACGTCCGCGTTATTGTTATCATGCAGTTGCCTCGCCTTCCAGTCCTGCTCCCCTCCAAAGGGCCCACGGCTACTCGCAAACAGCAAGAATCGCGACAGCATAGCACTTTATGGCAGTATCATGTGAGTGAGAGGTACCTCTCCAATGACATACACCTCATGATAATGCGATCATCTATTCGAGCGACGGCTGGGTATACCTCGCGAATACACACGAGAAGTTATGGCTGTGCGCTTTGTTTGAGAAAGTTTTTCAATATAATCGTCATAGGTTTAGAATAATATTAAATAATAAAATATACTAAGATCATTTGTTAGGTCGGTTGGATAAAATCACATTAGAGCGAACTAGTTTCGTGTTTTATTTCGTGGATCCCGCAGCGTTCAAATAGTTTGGATGAAAGGATCCACCGGATCAATGAATGGTAGACAAAGTTTCGCCTTTTTCACTTTATATAATAGAGCGATCAAACAAAACCTTTTTATGCCAAACACAAATGTCATTTTATACTTTTAATAAAAGAAGGCTTTTTTCATACGTACAAAGAATAAACAAATACATAGAGTATACATATGTTATACATATCTATTTCAAAGTACAGTGAATACGATAAGTCAGATTGTCTAAACAGCTGTATTTTACAACCGCTAGCCATTTTAAAAAACAAGGCCGTTTTGTTTTGCGGTGGGCCAACAATTAGCCGGATTGAATACGGCCGAGTGGAATTCCGCCGAAAAGTGTTCGGTGTCGTATGTTATTCAATGAACCTAGCTTTATTTCATTAAAGTGGATCAATATCCGCCTCCTTGACACATTTAAGTTCTTAATGTGTAACTCGCAGCGTTGCCTAACATAGCAACAATTGCGTCGATTGTCGAACACAGATAGGTTGAAGGGTTCCTTCCTGTAACCTTTTCAGTAGTTTACAGGAAGGAAACCTTCAACCGTCTTGTCGACTGAACTACGGAAATATCTACTGAAATGATTTTCATGGGATTTTCACCGTTCAGTGGCGCTCTTCCCGAGGAATGTTTTTGTTATTATTCCGCTATCGTTCACTGATGAAGTTGGACCGGATTGCTAGTTAATAGTGAAAATACCTCAATGTATACGTCCAGACATCTGTGAAACTAGGCGTCTTACAGACGCGTTGCCGGACTTTAAGGAATAGGTATGCTCTTTTTTTAAGACCTCTAAGTCGTATCGGATCGGAAATACCGAGGGAGGCAGCTGGTTTCACAGTACAGTTGTGCGCGGTAAGAAGTGACGTTTGAACCATCAAGGTGATGGGCGTGGAACTTAGAGTTCTGTCGCGATGTCCGAAGATGGAATTCTGCTGCTGGTATTAAGCCGAATGTGTGTATCGTCAACCATAAAAATCCGTAATATAATAATATAAAAAAAAATAATCGCATGTGAGTATAATGAACCATAGACATTCGTAATTGAATAAAATAATCCCATGAGAGAATCGTGAACATATCACCAGAGCGTGTGGCGTCCTTCTCCTTGTTAACAATGTGTGTTAGGGCATCCTGGATGGAAAAACGTAGGTATATTTTGTCGCCGGCGTTGACTTTCATTTCATTCGATTGTCCATACGTATAAAAACTGTGTGTGTCAACTGTCAACCGACACGCTACCGGAGTTCACTAACTACTTCAAAATACTGGAGGTATAGGAGTAACAGCGGTGTGAAAGTGTGGTGGGCAAAAACATCTTTTGAACACTTTTAAGGTGAAATAAAATGGAAACTCTCTTCATTGCCATGCGTCACAGCACCACGAATCAGCTATTACTGCGTCTTGGCCGAACAAGTCACAATTTTCTTTATGTATTATAGGTGGGCAAATGAGCAATCGGTCGCACGCATCGGGTATGCGCACACACGCATGCACACACGCACGCCCACACGCACGCACACACACATCCTTTCTTATATGTTATATTATATCCTTTCCTCAGGAATATATCGCAAGTTAAAAAGTCTTTCTATCCCGCACTAGATGGTGATGGGTCGTTACGTATGAAATTGTCTGAGCTGCAAAGTTTCGTATCTTGCATTGTATAGAGCGAGAAACTTAAAAGCGGCACCAACGTTTATGGATAACAAAACGTTTGTTATACTTGTCTCGTAAATTTATAAACAGTCTCCGAAGCTTTTATTATGCGTTCAAATGAAATGACTGCATTCTTTGTGGAAAATGAATTTTGTATTGTTTTTAATGTTTGTGGCTCATTTTTCCGTTTTTTCATAACTGTACTAATAATTTACTTGTAAGTGGATGTTACGAATGGTTGAATGTGTTCCTTTTTGGTCTTTTTAAAACTGAGTAAAAACTGTGTAAAAATTCAAAATGGCGGCTACAAGATGTATATGTCATAGTTGTATTGTATTGTACAAATCGCCGTTTGCGTTGCGTGCAACCCACGTTGCACTTTGTTCACTAATTGGGAACCTTAGAGCTTTGAGCATAAGTACGGTCATTTTGTTTGTTAAAATGTTGCTCAGTTGGAAAAAAGTTCTCACCCGTGTACAAAATTTTTCTGTGACCTCCCTTTGCGTACCGCTTCAGTATTTGTTTCGATTTTACCATCCTATTCATCTTCAGTTTATCAGTTAAGAAATGATCAGTGCATCTCTTATGGGCCGCAAGTCCTAAGCCACCTCTTACAATACGCGACATGTTTTGAGGTGCTATCTTCAATTTCCCGAGAAAAAATCTTTTGCTTTCGGACAGGATAGCATCGAATTCTTTCCGTTATCGCATTGACTACCTTTTATGGCTCCATACCTACTTTGTGCAATGCAATTACAGCAAGTTTGTTCTCTTTATCATCCCATTCCGTTTTATACCCGCAAAGTATTGTACAATGTATTGCCGCCAAAATGAGAAAACACAATTAACAATCGTATAAAAATGAGAGATTCCAAATTCAAATTTAATATATGTTTTTTTTTATTGTAACAGTGTTTATGGCCAGACTAATTATATATTTCAAGAAAAGTTAGTGTGAAGGTGTGTCCCAAATTGGATTAGATAAGATGAGCCGAAATACATCCAGAGAATTTAAACTACAGGCAATAGCCGACATTTTACACAATGTTATGTACTAAATAGAAGGAAGTTACTATAAAAAATAATCTAAGAAGCGCAAATATGTTTAGTGCACTCCTAACGGCAAGTAATTAGCGCCGCGCCGACCCGACGCCTATACAAATTTACAACACCTAAGGGCTTGCATGCAAAGCCATTAAAAATGGATGCCGGTTCGCGCGTGCATTCACAAAGTTCACAGGGGGTGATTTACACACACTATTTACATACCGGTTAAATCATCAGTAACCGGAAAATGGATCAAATTTAATTTGTAAGATGATTACGTACCCATGGTTATCGGAAGTCTCCGTCATCAGATCAGCTCCATATCATAATAATGATGATTTGTCACCTGGTTTACACATGAATGTGGATAGAAACTATTAAATACTTATCTATTTACACACATATATATGTGTATATATATATAGATATATATATATATATATGTATATATGTATATATATATATATATATATATATATATATATATATACATTCTAAACAATAGAGATTCAAATAATAACTTGTTTAAATGAGTTAATGAGTTTAATTTCAAAATATATATTCTAGCCGCAGTATTTTCCGGCAAAATATTTTCTTCTGAGGAAAATAAAGACTCAACTGAAGAAGAAAAGAATAAGTGAGGGTAAAACCCTTAGCAAATGATCAAAGACACGAAAAATAAAATTCATGTTACGTTAATGTAGAGTCAGCATGAAAACTTACTGGATAGATTAGATCTGTTCTCTTTTTATCCAGGGTCCCAAAATATATATTCAGCAGTTATAATCTATACAAATGTTATAAATGTAGCAAGTTTTATTTTGGTGTTAAACGGAAACATTTTATCACCATCACCACACCTCATTTGTCCTGCTGTAAAAAGATAATATTCAATTTCTAAGATATATCCACGTCCGAATATTTTCGTATAAGTAAATTATTCGTCACTTAATTTTCATGTTTTTTAAGAATTATGAAATCTTGATTGTTCAGGAAATGTTATGGCTCATAGAAAGAGGCATGTGGCCTTTATAATAGTAGAGCTCTGGTATAGGCCCTAGGCCTCTTCCTATGAGCGCCAGCTGCTCGTATCCATTCAAGACGAGCTACTGTAAGGTGATGATCTTTCCGTTCCTTCGTATAGTTTAGGGGGAAAACGTGAAATTGGAGCCCATAGACATCCACATTTGTGTCATGTAGATGAGTTGCTAAAATTTTAATTGCAAATAACATTTATTACTTAAAGTGTGTTAGTTTAATATACAAATATAAAGCAATTAAAACATAAAAGGCTTATTCGTGATGGTCTCCATTGGCTGTAATACAATCCTTAAAATGTTCAGGCCAGTTAACAATAGAACACTCCATGGGGAAATTCTTCATTGCCAATAATATAGATAGTTCAGGGCCTCCAAATTAATATGGCGTTTAGAGCAAGCTGTACTGCCTAGAAATGTCCATAAATCATAATCCAGCGATTTAAGATCCGAACTAGACGACGGCCAATCTTCAGCCTTAACGAAGTCCGAGACGTTCGCTTCCAATCAAGAATGTGTGGACCAAGTTTCCAAGTTTTATGACCAGGCGTTGAGTCTTGCTAGGAGTACTCTTGTACTTGGTTGATCTAAACTACCTTCTCAGGAATGGTATCCTGATACACTTGTGCCGATGTTTTGATAAAGATATCATTCACAAAAATATAGCTCAATCACTCCTTCATAGCTAACAGCGTGCTCTGTCGTTTAACTGGAAAGCTTCCTTAGAGCTTTGAGCATAAATACGGTCATTTTGTTTGTTAAAATGTAAAACTTAAGTTCTGTGACCCGAATAGACTGAAATTTTTGTACTTGAACACAAAGATGTTAAGATAGAAGGAAGAAAACATATCACGAAATAATATATTTGATAAATCATATTATGTACCATTACTACGAGGGTAGATTGAAAAGTATTCGGCCTAACCAAGAAAATAAACACAAACTAAATCTGTTATACTTTTATTTTTCTACATAATCATCATCAAGTTTGATGCACTTTTGCCATTTCCCATTTAAAGCATTTAGACCGCTGAAAAAAAAAAGATATTCTTCCTTAGAGTCAAAATATGCGTCCACTGCTATTTTCACCTCGTCGTTTGTCGAAAATCTTTGATCTCCCAAGTGCTTTTTTAGGTTAGGGAACAGAGGGAAGTCTGACGGTGTAAGATCAGGTGAATAAGGCGAATGCGGTAATATTTCAAAGCCACAATTGTGGATTTTAGCTATTGATTGCTTAGACGTGTGAACACGGGAGTTATCTTAATGAAACAGGACTTTTCTTCCATGCATTCCTGGACTTGTTCCTTTTATATCCTCTCGTAAACGATGTAGTATGACACAGTAGTAATCAGAGTTTATAGTCTGACCCCTTTCAAGATTATCAATCATAATCACACCCTTCCAGTCCCAGAATACTGGAGCCATTACCTTATCTGTCGACAAAATTGCCTTAGCCTTTCTAGGGGATGGTAAACCAGGTCTTCTCCAATGTTTCGAATTTTGTTTTGTTTCTGGCGATCAGTAGTAAATCCATGATCCGTCAATTGTAACAAACTGGCGAAAAAATCAGCGATGAGCAAAGCCGATGCAGCGGCTTTGAATAAATCCAAACAGTCACGTGAAGTAGTCAATTGCGTTCTTTTTTGTTCACTTAAAGCAGTCGCGAAACCCACCTCGCAGACACTTTATAAAACCCAATTCATTGCCTATGATGTTTTGAGTTCATTCACAAGAGATGCCAATAATCTCGGCTGTCTCTCTGATTTCCTGCGGTCTCTGCGTTATCTACGGTCTCCCATAATTCAGCCAAGTAATGTTCTAATGTTTTCGTCAGTAGTGGACGTCGAAGGCCTTACAGAGCGGGGTTCATCTTTCACACTCTCTCTCTACCACGCCTGAATTCTGCTATCCATTGTTTGACGGATGAATAATACAGAGCATAAACTCCTGAAGTACTGATCACATCATTATAGATTACTTTTGGTGATAGGCCCTTCTTAATGAGGTACTCAATGACGACACGCTGCTCAACTTGCTCCATTTTCAGAAACTATGTCTGAATGCTATGTTAAAAAAATAAAATCACAAACCACTATCGCACACGTTCGAAACTTCTCACAATTAACTGTTCTGAACTTTAAAAAAAAGTACCTTCACGCCTATTATCCCCGAAGAGGTAGGCAGAGGTGTGCTAGTACATCCACAACTCGTAGATATACTAGATATACTAGAACAAAATCGACTAGCCTAGGTACTGGGGGCCATGATGTCATAGGTGGCAAGCCTATGGCCACTTCGGGCACATTCCAATCCCGGACAATGTAATGTATGCTCAGAATAATCTGAAAACATTTTAATAATAGTTCCCTGACCTGGGGATTGAACCCAGGACCCCACGCGGCTAACGGTCTTAACAGGCGACACCCGCAACGTTATACCACAGAGGCGATTATTTAAGTACCAACAGTGTGGAAGTTGAGCGCTGAGCTTGACAAGCACACCTTGGGATGGAAGGCTATATCGAATAAATAATAAATGTTTGTCTATATCGATATATTAATATCGAATCAATATATCGAAACCAAACAAAGAAAGCGGCGCTTAAAATTTAACATGCACAAAATAAGGAAAAATGTCATAGAAAATAGGGTACACGAAAATAGACTCAAAGTAATTATTTTTACATTCAGTTAGATAACACTGAGTATAGGTTTTAAAATAGTCTGAACTGAACTAAGTAATGTTATTTTTTAGAATTGAATGAATTAGGCCGAGTACTTTTCAATCCACCTAACTATATAACTATAATAAGATTTTACTAGCACTATTAGAAGTTGAATGATTTTTTATAGCTATGATCGAATTTAGATCTCTCTCTCTCTCTCTAATTACTAGTAAAAATGAAAATCTTATATCTGACGAAATCGAATATATATAAGAGTTGTATCGATTTCCTTATAAAATAAATACAAAATCAGAACAAAAACTATGAAGACAAGGAAAAAGGAAATGAAAGCGCGAAAAGCAGTAAGATTTATGAAAGAACTGATTCTTAAATTAAACCACAAAGACGATTGCACAAACTAATTGAGATGAAAATATTACTGAGATACTTCTACTAGAGAATTTTAAAAATAACTTCCATCTCCACTTCGTAAATTGCAATCTTCCATATTCAATTTGTGATAAGATAAAATTGCATTTTCTCGCATTATTTCTTTACACAATCCGTCTCTTTTCTTGTTTTTTTTAAACGATTAGCGTCCCAGAATCCTATATTTCATCAAATTACGATCTGTCTCTGGATTTGAATATAAATTTATTTTATAAATATTTAAAACCAAATAAATCATTCAAAACATACTGGTTGTATGTAAGTCAGTTTACGAACCATATAATTTTACGCAATAATGGTGTCCTAATTGATTTGAGAACGCATCGCCCGATGGACTGAAAGACAGACAGAAGGCTGAAGACCGAAAGACAGGAAGAAATGAGCGAGAGAGCGTAACAAGCCGTTCGGAACATTTATAAACTTGGAACGTTACTATAACGTCATACTTTTCATGCATGCAGCTAGCGTTATCGATTTACAAGATGTTATCACTTCAGAAAGAGTACTTCTTTCAACAATTTACAGAGGAAGACTAATCTTGCTACTTCAATAACTAGCAAGAGGAGCGAGCCAAGGCTACTGGTTATTGATATTGCTTCATTGAAACCGAATTTCTACAGCTAACTAAAGTTGTTGAATATTGTCAGGAGAACAGCAAATATATGTTTTCAAAGGTTTCGTCGTTAAATTAATTTCGATTTCCATAATGTTTTGTAAAGCCACGGGTTTTTGTATTCATTTTGTGACGACTTTCATCGCGTTTTAAATTTGATGTTGAGGTAAAAGGGGCTGAAGGGTAACATATCGTCTGAGTGAGGCACGTACGAACAATAACTAACGTCAGGCCACCCCGGAAACTTTGGACACATTCGGAAATTTATTGCCCCCTGTGATTTGAATGTTGAAATAAAAGTATTCTAGAGTGCATTTGAAATTTTATTGCATTGCTTAGTGTTTAGTTATTCGTTAAGTATGGCAACTGCCTTGTGGCCTAACCGTAAACATATTCAGCCATAGACGTGAGGTCCTGGGATCAAAATCCATGTCGGACCACACAAAAGGATTTATTAAGATTTTTCAATTTGTAACAACAGTCCGGAGTTAAGAAGTAAGCGGTCCTGCGCCTGATATCTTTTCGTTCGTGTCGGACTGCCGACCTATCGAAATAGGAGATTAACAGAGAGTGCTCTAAATGGCTACTCTCAATACAGATGACCGAAATAGTCGAAATTTGGCAAGGGCGACATTAATTGTATGTGAGAAATCTTGGAAGTTTGCATGGTTATTGTAAAGCACCTACAACATCCATTAAATTTAGTTTTAAATATATATAATATTCGCGTAAGCTCGAGGAATAATTAAATGCTACAACATCAACACAAACAATCAATAGGTATTAACAACTAACTTAATAAATTTAACTCTTGACAAAAATTGTTAAAACAGCTCAAAATATTTCACAATTAAAAAGAACGAAAAAGAGTACATCCTACAAGTTTCTGTAGATCGCTTTTATGTAGCATATTTGGCTTATTGGCGAGTTGGCTTTTTGGCTCGGATATATCTAACAAACGTACCCAGAGCCATGGTGAGCTTCACCATAACAATGAGGCTGTGTTTGGGTTCTGCATTCCTACAGGCTATAAAATTGGTTCGTACTTTATTTCACTTTCAACTTCTATTTAAAAAATTTAAGGGATGATTTTCATTTATTCTTATAGCATTTAATACAAGTAATATCTGAATATGCGAGCAGGCAATAGTAGCTACATATATAATATAGACCTCATTTACCTTTACATACCTTGTTACGAAAATTGTATGAAGTATGAAATTTGGCACACTTATAGTTTATGTGCAGGAAAAGTGGAGAATGCTAGCATTTTTAAATAAAATCTAATGCATATTGCATATAATTAGAACAAATAGAAAGTATAATTAAAAAATATCGTACTAGCCGAATACAGCGCCCATCTCTATTGAGAAAGAGTGTCTGCGTAAACACATGTTTACGCAGACACACGTGCACTCTCTATTTCTTCATTCTTCTATTCCGATCGGACTTCAATCCGATAACACCGGAGAGAAATCAGGCGCAGGACCGACGGCTTAACGTGCTCTTCGAAACACCGGACATTTATTAGAATTTGAAAAATCTTAATAGCACTTTTTGTACGGTCCGACCCGAGATTCAAACCCGGGACCCCACGTCTGTGGCTTAACATGCTTACCACTAGAAACATGACTCTAAAGTTACAGAGAGAGGCTTGTAAACGTGTATTTTATTTATCATATTTTTTCATACCGTGCGGCTCAAACTAATTCTTATAATAATAATACCTATGAATAAACAAAAAAGGTGACTGTCAATGTTTTCGAAATCTATCGAATGCATTTTGATGCTTATTCCACCCATGGATAGAGCGATTGCCGAAGCAGATTTTCGTGTATAATCCGGCCCCTGTTGAATATTTTTCTGAAAAAATATGAAACGAATAATTTTTATCCTTTTTGGTGCCAATGCAATCGAATATCATACGCCGGTCGCCAAATAAGCTATTCATGAAACGGGAAACCAAAAGCGGGTCAAGTTTTGTGACCACGATTTCATACATGACACATTTCAAGGAGCCATCTCGAAATGGCCGGCCTTTACGACTGAAATATAGCAGGGGATGAAATATAAAATAAAACGAATGGAGGTCGTGACCCGCTGGATCACAATGGGCTTGAAAAATTGCTTATTACGAATATTGCTGAAGCATTTTAATCTTTGAATTAAAATGTTTTAGGGCCCCTTGACGTAGGGTGTAAAATGGTGAATGTGGGACAAGAACATTACGAAAACGAGGCCAACTTAAGTAGAGAGAGTTAGTACCCACCATGGTTGTGGCGGTGGGGCTCAGTAGCCTGGTCCCTTAGGGGGCCGCCTAGCCGTCGAGGCGCCCTGATTATTTGCTGTTCCGGGGCACCTCACCAAAGGCGGCACTGATGGCACTCGAGGTAGTTTTTGTGGGTATTTGGGACTATAATGTGCCGCGAGCCCCACTCACCACGGGACCCCACCCAGGGCCAGTAGAGGCGCGTAAACGCGTTTCCCCGCGTCAACTAAATAAGGGGTTATAAGTTAGTGAATATAGAAATAGAGGAAATTACATTTTGTATTACTGTAAGGGTAAGATAGAAAAGTGTGAGCACACATCTTTTTCTCTTTCGATTAGTATAAATAAAAAAGTAATACTTTGGTCGTGTGATCCAAAGCACACGTTTTTTATGTTCGATTTTTGCTTCATAATAATAAGGATTTAACCTCGTATGTCAACAAAGAGTCAATAAACACTATACCATAGAGGTGAACGTAAGTTATGGCCTGAATATATAGCATTGTAGAGTGATGGGTTATGGTCAAAGGTTTCGCATTGAAGCGGAATCGGGTGGGCAAAACTGAAGTGGTATTTCTCACGCATATGTAACCGGGGTGAAGTGACAATGTCATTTCAGAACGGTTCGTGAGAATTCGTGAAATTATTAAGGAACATTAATATTAGCCTAATCCTATTATTAACAATAATAATAGGATTAGACAACATATGTCTAATACTTAAAGGCAGAATGCTCTTTTCTGCTTATTAGCTCTAGAATAACTGAAACAGTCATGTGGGCCATCAAGAGAAATAAAAACTTAAAATTATTTTTAATACTAATTACAAAAGAAGTCATTTTGAGTAGTCTTTAAGACGTTACTCTTGTTACTAGGAATTACAAGGCTACCTTGAAATCTTTCAAAGACTAATTACGCCTTGCATATTCTTAGAAAATTTAAACTTGTTGACTAACTTACTTGCACGTCCCGTTTTTTATAACCAACTTCAAAGTGTAAAAGGAGTTTATCTGTACTTTGAAGTGAAGGCTTTAGGTGCGTTTACCAGTTTTTGGGTGAACTTAAATTGTGAAACTGCCACAATTCGTCCCCGACAAATACAGAGCAGACAAATGCAGTTTCATATTTTCACTTCTGTCAGCAATTCACACAACTGACTCTGCCTTTTTTGTGTTCGTTACATCAAAACTCTTAACAGGCTCTCAACTGATTGTTTTTTTTTTATTGTATAGGTAGAAAAACGAAAAATCGGAGCATTTCAACGACTACCGACGCCCATGAATATCAGCATATTTTTTTCTGATGCGTTGCTCTCCTTTTCACACCCCCCTCAATGGGCCACCGCCTACTCAGAAACCGCACGAAACGCGTTGTATTATTCTATTATTTTTGGCACAATTTCTCAATATATTAGGTCAATATGTCTGTGGGCTTGACAAATATAGCACTTGATTCTGAACAGTCATCTAGGCCTCTACCAGTGAACGTCAAGTGAGAAGATAAACGAGGCGTCGGAGCCATTTGGTGCGGTAGTCTCATTATGCAAATTATGCATGATCGGCCACCAGCCCATCACCATAGTCTCTGCATACCAACCCGGCCAGAAGCCGCTCCTAGTCAGCGACCTGGAAGCCGTCTTCAATATCGTAGACCAAGACGACCCTGTCATTCTGGCCGGGGACCTGAACGCCCACCACAAAAACTGGGGCAGCAGGCACAACAATAGACATGGAACCACGGTATCAGATTTTGCCGATGATCATAACATCGTCATCAACGCGCCGTATACGCCGACCCGTTACGCTCACGCGAGCGCGCGGAATATACAATCTCCCAGCACGATCGACATCTCACTGTTCAAAAGCGTCTCACTCGCCATAAAGACAGCTGAAACGCTACACGAACTGAGCTCGGATCATAGCCCCATCTTAATAGAAATAGGCTACGACAGGACTAGAAACACAGAGAGGATCACAAAGAAGATCATCGATTATAAACTATTGAAAGATAAGTTTATAAATCTCAAATCGAGCGACCTCGATATAGTCCCACACGTCATAGACACCCCACAGGCCGCCATCGCGGCCTCCTCGAATGTCAACAACTGAATTGTTGACAAGATAGGAGAATCGTCTAGAGAGATCTCCGCCGTCCCAGAGGAACGGCTGGCTCTCCCTGACGACGTTAGGGACACCATACGAAGGAAGAATGCAGCTAAACGTCTGTACGACCGCCACGGAGGCGATGAGAACAGACGAGCCCTCCGACGACTCGAAAGAGAAGTCAAAAAGGCCGTACCGAAGTTCGTGAACGAAAGATGGGATCAGTTCGCGAGCGAGTTAAAACCGTCACACACCGCATACTGGCCTCTAGCCAGGGCGATGAAGACAGAGCCAACAGAGCAAATGCCACCGTTAAATCGCGCTAATCTACCACCTGCACCAGAGGATGAAGAAAAAGCGGAATGTCTAGCAGACGCGGTTGAGAGTCAATGTACTCCCAGCACGCTCCCCACAGACCCCTCGCATCTAGAGGAGGTGCAGAGGGTAGTGACGGCCCGACTGGCTGTGCTGCCGGGCGACGGTGATGAAATCATACGCCCGACGGACGCGGACGAAGTGAAGGAGCTCATAAAAAACCTCCACACTAAAAAGTCGCCGGGGCCCGACGGTATCACAAACAAGGTACTAAAACAGCTACCCCCTGCCACTATACACCTACTGGTGTGTATCTTCAACGCTCTCCTAACGCATTGCACCTTCCCGGACATCTGGAAGGAAGCAATAGTGATAGGCATCCACAAACCGGGAAAACCCCGGACGGAGGCGACCAGCTATCGACCTATAAGTCTTATAAGCTCGCTAGCGAAAATATACGAAAGGATTATCCTCGCACGCTTAAAAACCGTGATACGAGAGAGAAACCTGTTCATGGATGAACAGTTTGCTTTTCGTAACAGCCACAGCTGCCCCCAACAGGTACACCGTCTCACGGAATATGTACTTACGGGACTACACAGAAAGAGGCCGCACGGCACGTATGCTGTCTTCTTCGACGTAGCATAGGCGTTCGATAAGGTCTGGCACCAGGGCCTCATCTACAAGCTGTACCAACTGGAACTGCCGGATAGACTGGTACTGATCATAAACAGCTACCTAGAGAACAGGCGGTTCAGATTCAGAGTGGAGGGCACACTGTCCTCCCCCCGCACAGTCAGAGCCGGGGTCCCGCAAGGCTCTGTACTATCCCCGACCCTCTACAACTTGTACACCAGCGACCTACCGCGACACCCCAGCGTACAGCTGGCGATGTTCGCGGATGACACCGCACTGTACATTAGGAACGTTCCCAGAGAGGGAGCCAGATTACTCCAAAGGGCCGTCACCGAACTCGACGAATGGTTCCTGAAATGGAGGATAGAGGTGAACGCGGAAAAGAGTAAGTCGATACTCTTCACCCGAACCAGATCACGCGCGACAGGAGAGCGCGGAAAGAAAAGAATAAGATGGCCCCTATCCTTCTCTACGGAAACGAAATTCCTAGAGCGGAGATGGTCAAATATCTCGGCGTCACGCTAAATAGATCGATGGACTTCCGGAACCACATCGATAGAGTTATAAAAAAGGTGCAATACGTCCTGTTCAAACTCTATCCGTTGATAAACAAAAGGAGCAAAATGGCTAATAGACATAAGCTCACTTTGTATGTCACATCCATCCGACCGATCTTGGCGTACTGCAGTGCCGCATTCGCGCACATATCTCCTCAGCAGACATATCCGTTGCAGAAACTGCGTACGGCCACTGGTTGCCCCTGGTACGTACGCAATATCGATCTACATTGTGACTTTAAATTGACCACGATTAAGGGCCACTTCAAAGAACTCTCTCAAAAGTTCTTCGATAGGGCCCTGAATCACCCGAAAAGTTTCTAAGAAAGACGTCGGTGTACGATCCGACGCTAATAACCGACTCCCGATATCGTCGGCCGAAACACGTATTGCACGACGCCGACGACGCGATAGCCGTAGCAGTTGCTAAGTCCACCCTTACACACAAGCAAAAACACACCCAGACACGCATCCGCAGTAAAATGCCACTAGAGCAAACCCACGGATAGCAGGTTTTAGTCGGTAGTAGGTAGTAGTTATAGCTACACGACCTGACCCGACAAACTCTTCAGGCCCCCTTGGGTCGGTTGGACAGTGCATAAATGCATTCCCCTCCTGCTAGAACCAATATGATATACACCGCTCGTACCGGTCGAGCGTTGAACCTTACATATAGTTACACAGCTATAAGACATATGACCGACAGAATGACAAACCCACACACCGCTTACGGAAACGAGCCCGAGTTCGAATCCGTGAGACGTGAGCTTAGATGAATGTAGAAATAAAACAACGCGATTTTAGAGAGCTCTAATAATAAAAACAAAATATGATCACGGCTTCTAGCCGATTTGAAGCGCAAATCGACCCCATCCGTCGGTGGGTGGGGGAGGAGGCCGGCCTCTTCTGACGAGCCAAACCGAAAGACGAGCTCAACTCTCCTTATACACGTCCCGTAAAATTAAACGGCACCGTGCGCGCGCCGTCCCACTAGCGTGGGGAGTGGGACCGTTTCCCCCTTTTCGGTCCCAAAAATAAATCACGATACGGTAATGCCCACAAAAATTCCGGTATGCTTCTTCCCATCTGCGAGAAAAGAGGGGGGTCTGTCCCCCTTTCGACTACCTAAAACCTGAAGACAAAAGTCTTCCGTAGACCCGACGAACTGTAGGGGCAAGGGCAACAGCTCCGCCATCAGTAATAGGTCCCTCTGAAAAAAAAAAAATTGGTGCGGTGAGCGACACCCATTAATATCGGCATGTGTAGATCCGTTGCCTTCCTTCCCCATCCCGCTAATAGGTCACCAGTGACTAGCAAACCGCACGAAACACGTCAGCATAGCTGTTAGTTTACGGTGGTACTATGTGTACGAGAGGAACAATGCTGCAATGTAGCATGGCACTGCCTCTAGTTTTCTCAAATGCAGCCTCTGATTTTTATTCGCCCATTGGCCATCTGTTCTTCTGAGCTCGACTTTCTTACTCCTTAAAATAAAACCTACTTGTAAAATACTATATAATATACTCGTAGTATCCCGTGTCTTCACTTGCGTAACACCGGCTCAAGCAATCGGAGCCTTTATACGACTACCAACGCCCATGAACATCCGCATAATTACTATGCCGACGTGCTCACAAGAGCGAAAGTTACCTACCCGGTCGTGCCGGCCGAACCCTGCTGCAGCGTGGCGCTACTTCCTACAAAAATTGTCTTATTTAATAGCAGTATCATCATGGTATAATAATAATAATCATAAAATAAAATTATATTGCACACGCCAAAAAAAAATAACATGAAACATAAAATAAATAAAAACATGTACAATTTGGCGGCCTTATCGCATTAGAGCGGGTGCGCAAATAAACAGAAACTATAATTAAGCCTTAAAAATAGTACAAAACGAAAAAAGCGTAATGCGTGTCATACAATGGACAAATGAAGATAAATTTAAAAAAGAACAAGACAGGAAGAAAATTTAAAAAAAAATGTCTATAAAACACAAATATTGCCATTTTGCGATGGGCGTGATCTTTTCGGACTAAAATAATGATAGTTATTGAAATTTACAATTGCAAGTAGTGCTTGACAAGTCTTTTAAATATATTAAGACTTCGGGCTTGTCTTTTTTCATTTGATAAAGCATTCCATAGTCTTAAATGCGTATATTATATAACCTAACACATTCCTCATCAGTGTAGCTATCTCACAAAAAGAGTTATACACAAAAGGAGTTTTTCAACTTGTGCTTCTAGAGATTAGCGCGTCCAAACAAACGGTATCTTCAGCTCGATCATATTAACAGAGATGTCATGTCGGTAATGTACAAGTATTGATTGAACTGAATTCTGTGCATTTTACTTGTTACCATAGACCGCTACATCTGGACTACTTGCATGTTTAAATTTCAGGCCAATCTATTTGTGCACGCACGAAGTATACAAATCACTGGTAAGAACCTAACATGACCTGGAAATAAACGAGTTCATAAATTTTAATGGCCTTATTTATTTTGTTTAATATTGTTGTCTTATTTATTTTTAGTAAGTCGGTTTTTGGTACCGCGGAAGTATGCTAGCGCGTTCCCGTGGCTCCGCCGACAGACCGAAGAGCTGGAACACGACTGAAGGTTTTAGTGGGTAGTTAGTAGCTGTGAGTCCCACATAAAGGAATGGCTAACCCGGGTTTATAGCGGTATATGTAAAGGCACTTCCCAGTTTAAAAAAAAGGTCGGTCATTGGTGCATTGATGCTGAATTGGAAAATCGGTGAGGTCTCGCTTACACAATACCGCCTGTTTCGTGCGATGTGTGTAATTTCGATGGCTGGGGAAGAGGTCACCATACTCTATGCATCCGCATATGTAAAATAAGTATCTACTTATAAGCGTCGGTAGAGCAGAAAACTCAGCAAAGATTTCTCGGTGCAGTGGAACTTTAAAAGAACCTCAAAGTTTTAATAATGTTAGTACTTGTAGATTGTTTAGATAAGAAATGATAAATTTACCTATAAAATATATCACCTTTTGTCGCGACTACATTTCGGAAAATAAAACTTTTATATACTTGGTTTATGCGAGTTCATAAAAATGCAAATGTGACTTTTTTTCTTTCATTTCCTCACCCATAGGGTCAATTCACACGTACCACAACCACACCACGTCGCGGCGACTAAATGTGAACAAGCTGTGGTATATTGTGGCAAAGGCAGCTTCTAGCAGTTACGTTGTGTCGATGTAGTTACATTGTCGCTGTCGTTGCGATGTGATAACCACGTGGCTTGAATGAACGTAGTCATGGAAGAAAGGTTGTTGTCGCTATCTACGTCATGTCGTGCCGATGTGGCCACGGTGCCGCCGCCGATGGTGGCGTTGCCGTCGCGATGTGGTTGCGATGTGGTCGTATTATTACACAGGTGGTAGATAACTACGGCAAAATGTGGTACGTGTAAATTGTACACATGGCGTCGTTGTGGTAATATTGTGGCTGTGGTGTGGTTGTGTTACGTGTGAATTGACCCTTATCTGGAAAATATGTAAAACCTTTCGCTGTACACGTTTGTGCGACAGTAGCTTTATTGCAAATGCAGTATTCATATTTCTGCAATGAACGACGAAAAAGTTGAAGGAAGGATGAAAATAAAATAAAAACTTCCACAATTCACAGAAATTAGTAAATTTTTTTATATAAAAAAATGTAATAATCTTTTATTTAGGTTTCTTAATACAATCACTGTTACATATGTAACTTATGTACATGTAATTATATATAAAACAGCAAGTAAATCAAAAACCGCTTATTGCACAAAACAAAAAGTAAAATAAACAGTAAAACAAACGGAGAAAGAATAAGAAAATACATTTAAATGTTTAGAACTACGACACATGACCATGTATGGTAAAAATGTACAACAGTGTAACTAACCCCTAAAATCGTACCCATTCAGTGTGATGGTTGTGAGAACACCGTAACCCTAATTTTACGTGGTCCCACGATATTATCTCACCTTGAGAGCTTGTGCTACGAGTATTACTAATTTGCAGTTGAATAAGGCTGGTATTTAGCACTCATATAATACAGAAAAGAATCATCACGTACAGAAAACATCGTCACGTTTCGTGCGGTTTGTGAGAGTTCGATGTATGTTCGAGTATAACTAAATAATTTCTTTGCGCACGCTTGACTTCGGGAGTAAGCTAGTGAATGAGCGAGAAAAGCATTAACGAAAGGATGTCAATAGAAGTTGAGGGAGATACAAGTAATTAAAGGTAGAAAGAGAGCTGCGGCTCATACTGTCGGGGCATGAGCGTTTTATTTCCGTTCTCTTTTTCTCTCATAGCTAGTTACGTCTCGTATAAGTAAATAAGTTTGGCTTCAGTAGTGCGTCTAAAACACACTAGTATTTATTCATACTGTTACACACTTACATTTGTTTTGATGTCGATTGCTGTGCAGGCGCGTTGGCTTCGTCTCCTTGCAATAGACCATCGGTAACAAGCCGCAAATAACGCTACATCACATCAGTCACTTGCGGTATTATCCGCAAGGTATTATCATCCGAGCGATAGGTACCTCTCCGGCCGTTCCTGCTCAATTACACTGCGAAAGAACATTTCTACTACCTCTCATAATTCATACCAAAAACAAGTGATATGTTCTATTATACCATTGCCTCTGCACTTATAGGATTATTTCATGAAATGACTGCAGAGTTTAAGCCGTTGGCTGTCAAATATTTCACCAAGTAAGCCACTTGATACGTTAATCGCTCCTGACATTTTGTATAAATGTTGTCTGGCAAATGGAAGCCGAAACTGCCGACAGGAGAGCTCAGCGTGTACAAAAGTACTGCCTCCCCTCCCCCTACACGCCCCAGAAATGGAGGATCCGGAAATATTAGGTGGCACTTAATATGTTCATAATATTGCTACATAAACACCGATTACAGGCTTATATTCTATGGCCTCTTATACAATACTAAAACATTTTTAAAATATCTAGACATCGAAGTTAGACATTAGATAGATGTTATATCTTTCGATTCGCTTGTACACACGATTTGGTTCGAAAGATGGTAATGTTTTTTGAGCGTATGTATGTGTGTAGATTTGTATGTTTTGTTGTACACCTTCAACGGCTTGACGGACTTCAATGTATGAGGTGTCGCTAGATTTTTCGGAATAATTTGGCACTGGATACATTCGAACATATTTTATACAGATTTACAAAAATACAAGATACACGCCTTCGTACTGAACTGTCATTCTAAATTATCCGTCAGTGTACATAAGCTCTTTTTTCAAAGTCAACGCGTATTATTTTAATTTCCTTTTACGAAGCAGTTTCCATTTAAAAGAAATGCATAATATAAATTTATATTTGTGCAAAGTCAATCTTACGTACACGACTTTAAGTTGTCTTTCAAATTGCATATTTTGACAGTCGCACATATTTTATACGGACGGGATTTGGGGCTGACTACACAGTCTTAGTATTTCCGGTCTGCGATAAAGTGGTTTGTTGTGTGATTTTCTTAATATCTACCCTAATAATAATGTCTATTTATGAAACGTTGTGGAGGCAATTATTATATGAAGCAAATAATAGAAGCGGCACCAAATGTTTCGCTTCTGTCTCTTTATTTGTGAACAACATCGATCGACCCTCGGGTACGACAATATTTTCTATTTTACATATCCTTTTTACCATCTTTGTTATTTTTAGCCCATCCATCACGGGTTTTACATAAATAATATAATCATCCAAGTGCGGAGCGATCGTGCATCGATGGTAAATGGGACTGAGTGATTGACTCACCCTTGTCGCTGTCGATTGCTGTCCCCATTGATGGACGGTGTTTGTTTTCATATTACCAGCTGCAAAGTTATCTTAAGCGTCCTGATCTCTTACTTTGATCTTTTTTATAAGATTTTATTACCGCATAGGACAAAAGAATTCTACTCATATGAGTGTAGAAGACTCAACAAGTAACTGGTGACGCCCGTAAACATGCTTATTCGCACCGTCCTCTTCACCCCATCAAATGAGTTTGGTAATTTATTAATTAATGCCACGTCCGCTGCTAATATTAGAATAGAATATCTGTAAAAATTTTCCATTACATTTACTGCGCTTATCCTTTGTCAATCTTTATCATATTGTAATTACCCTTCATTTAGCAAAAAGGAAAAATAAATCGGAACAAGTAACAAAGTTACAATTACTTATAAACAGTGTAATGCAATTTGGAAGTCTTTAAAATATCGTTTCAACACTTAGATGTGGACGGGAAAACGAAAACTGTTCTCTATTTCCAATTGCTTCGATTGAAACTCTTGCAAACAATTAAAGTGACATCAAACAATTAGTGCTACTTAATAGCTTAACAGGTATTTTGCCTGTGTACTCTTCTCATTAAAATGTCTTGAGACTCTATCTGGTATTTTTTTGTTCTTCGCACCAGCAGCTTTGTGATATATACCGTAAGAACTTAATAAATTATGAATATTATGTATATTAGGAGGAGGAGGAGGTAGTGCCATGCATGGTGCGCGACACTACATCCTCCTACGCAGCGTAATTGGGCTGGCATGACCGGGGAGGTACCTCTCGCTCATATAATACCACCGTAAAGTGACATCTTCAGTGTAGCGTTTTGTGCGGTTTATGAGTAGCCGTTGACCCATTGGGGTACGGAGGAAGGTGGACAACGCATAGGCATAGTGATTATGTGGATGTTTATGGGCGCCGTTAGTCGTAAAAAGGCTCCGATTGCTTTTTCGCTATGCTATAAAAAATCTATAAAAAAATATATAATTTTTATTATAGACATACACAGATACACCAAAAGGTCCATGACATGGGCTGGATTCTTACCTGCGAGTTCTGGCTAAGTTCACGGCTCCCTCGTCACTGCGTTTATCGGTCGGCTTTATTTTTCTTTATTGCTCATGAGGACAAAAGAGTGCGACTGTCGGAGTCTTATAACGACTACCAACCATGTACTACTTTCCCAGGTGTTCCGGCAAAAATCACGGCCCGATTCCCTCTCGTAAAGCCTATTTACTTATCCAATAAAATAACTACCCCTTACAAAATATGCTAGATATTCGGTCCTTACGTATGACATTGGCGTTTTTCGTTCTGGCCACTTTAGTCACGAATTTCTCCTCTTTGGCAAATAATTCCAAATTCAAATTTGTACAGCTATATTTGTGCTTCAATGACCGTCGTTCATTTGTTTTTTTCTTTCTGTTTTTCTGTTTGCGTCACTCATTTGTTAAAATGGAAACCTTAAAATATCGTCTTATTTACGAGTGCGACTTCCGCCGTGGCACTAGTGCTGCGGGAACGACTCGAAGGATCTTTGGTGTGTATGATGATGACGTTGCAAAAGAAAACACAGTTCGTTTTTGGTTCCAACGTTTTCGTTCTGGAAATTTCGACCCGCAAAACAAGGCCTGAGACCCAAGTTGATAATGTGGAGTTGAAGGCTATTGTGGAAGCAGATCCATCGCAAGCCACGTCCGAGTTAGCTGTAGGCTTCGATTTTAGTGATAAAACTGTTTTGATTCACTTGAAGCAAATTGGAAATGTTAAAAGGACTGTAAGATTGGGAATTTTAAAAGAGATGAAAAACGTCACGAATTGACTGAAGCAAACTAGCAAACGCGAGTCGACTGCTGCATTACATTACTAAACCGGCACAGTAACGAAGGTATTTTAATCAGAATCATTATCTATGATATGGATTCTTTACGATAATCGGAAACGCTCAGTGCAATTGTTGGATCTTGGCCAGCCAGCCAAATTCTGCCACAATCGAAAATTAACTTTTTAGAACGCTTACAAGTACATTTTCGTGCCGGTATTGTTCATTACATTTTTCTCTAATCTAGCCAGACGTCTGATGTCTACTGCCAGCAATTGCAAACCATGATGGAAAAGCTAGCGGACAACAACCTAGGTTGGTCAATCGCTCCACGCCACTACTGCTTCACGACAACGCTAGGCTACACACTGCGCAATAGACGGCTACCAAATTAGAAGAGCTTCAATTCGAAAATCTAAGACGTCCTCTATACGGCCCGGACCTTGCCCTACAGATTACCATTTGTTTTCGAAATTTGGGTAACTTCTTGCAAGGGAAAGAAATTCAACTCCGACGGGGCAGTCCAAATCGCCTTCAAATATGTTATTGATTCCCGTCCGACTGGTTTTTTAGTGAACGGATTCACGAACTACCTATGAGATGATAATAGTGCATAGAAAATAATGGTTCATACTTTGATTTATTAAATACAATAAATATATTGAGAAATATTCTACTTTTTGTTCCTCCAGCACAAAAGGCTACTTTCAGATGTAAGGACCTAATATCTGTTTCATATCATCTTTCTATCTTATTATTTAATCTACACGCTCATATTATATCTAGCCAATTTATAAAAAATACAAGAGACACGGTTTCACACTGAACTGTCATTCTAGAGCATTCGTAATTGTATATACACACTTTTTTTTTGCAAAATCAACATTTCGCGCATGATTTTAGGTAGTTTTTACAAAGTAGATTCTTCTTGAAAGAAGTGCATAATTTAAACATACTTTACAGCAATCTCAACCGCATGATTGCAAGTTTTTTTTATAAAGTGCATGCTACAATTCCACATATTGTATTCGGACTCTTTTGAGACGTATCTTGATATTCATGTAAATAAATGTATCCAGAATATCCTCATGTACATATCCGAGCTAAATATTACAGACATTTGTCTGAAACAAAGAGAGATATAGTTCAAGCTGCAACATTATCATCACGAGTAATTTCCTCGGCCGCGCTATCTGAATCTTTAAGATTTACATACGGTGTGAAGTACCGTTGGCGTAACAATTATTATCACTGTTCATTCTGTGCCACCTTATATTTGCTACCTGTATCTTCTGTTGATATATCGTTTTATAGCCTGCGAGCCCGTGACTTATTTATATGAACAATTTTTATTTTTTATTTATTTATTTAAGGACACCCGCAGTACAGACGTTATACATTCACATAAAAGAAAAATTCAAGTTAACATATCTGACGTACGCACTTTTACAGGTACACAACATTACTAATAACATTCTGGTCAATACAAGTAAGCAATAGGTATAAGTTACAGTATAATTTTAAAAATTAGCGCGACACAGTTGTTAATATGAATTCTGAGGCATACAAACATACGATAAACCACTCTCAAAATAAATATGGTAATAATTTATACATAAATAGTTTTTTATTTCTTTTTCTAATTATATGATTAGATGAACCACATAGAATCCTGACAATCGGATGGCGGGGTAAATTGTGTTGAACTTTCGGGGAAAAGTAGTGGATCGATTCGCAATAAGAAGTTCTGCCATTCACAATTTTGTGTAACGAGAAGATCATGCATTATTCGTCTTGCTTTTAGGTTGGTTATATTAAAAAAAATCAGGCGCTGTGTATAGGGACTCCTGTAGGTAATACCACTACTAGTGCTACCAAGGTATCGGGTAAAAGATCTTTGGATATTTTCAAGGCTCTGCGAATGCACCACGTGACATGGGTTTCACACAGAGCTTGCATACTCCAAGTGGCTTCGAGTTAAAGTGCTAAATAATATAATTTTTGTGCTGTTACGGAAGCCTTTAGAATTCCGTTTTATAAACCCAGTCATTAGTGCAGCCTTTTTTATGATCGAATGAATATGTGCATTAAATCTATGTTGTTGAAAATTACTCTTATGGTGTACGACGAAAAGTATATACGCTTTTTTCTAGTGGACTTAATACGCCAACATCTTTTGGGGTTGAATATCATTTGATTAGCATTACACCATTCGTTTTATCGTTTAAGGTTTTCCTGCAAGACAACCGAATCAGAGTGAGACGAAACCGTTCTAAATATCTTCAAGTCGTCTGCAAAAAGTGAGATTTTGCTATTACGAACGGCAAGCCAAATATCTTTAATATATAAAGAGAATAATATTGGTCCCAGGTGCGTACCCTGTGGCACGCTAGACGTGAAATAATACTGGTATAAGTCGTAGCCGCCAACGTTAACAAGTTGATTCCTTCACTCAAGATAAGAGGAAAACCATACCAGGAGTGAACCGTGCATAACGTAGGCTTCTAGCTTTCTCACAAGAAGTTTTCGGTTCACTTAATCGAAGGCACTTGTGAAATCAGTGTACACAACATCGACCTGAGATCCAGAGTCGACTGTATGTGATAAATATGATGTAAATGTTAAGAGACTGGTTTCAGTTGATCGACCTCGGCGAAATCCATTCAAAAATCATTGATAATTAAATATATATGACGCGTTATAAATAGACTATATTATATTATAGATTCAAATACTTTAGAAAAACAAGACAGTATGGATATAGGTGTAAAGTATGTAAAAACATTTTCGTCACCTTTTTTATGACAGGCCGTGGTAAATATCCCAGTACTTAGAGATTAGACAGAACAATTGCGATAAAAACTATAATACGATAAAAACTCTAATACGATAAAAACTAATAAATATATATAGTGGCGAGTTTATGATTTTTATTGCTATCGGAGCCATATTTCTAAATGCGTTATCTTTACATGTGGCAGACGTTTCATTTAATATCCTACTAGGCTCAAAGAATAAATTTATTAGGTTAAAATAATTTAAACAATGAAGAGACTGTAACAGTGATGAGATCGTTGTATAATCAACTTATATTAAAATCACCAAAAATTACTTAATGTCTGTTGAGTAACAAATTTTGCCTTAGTTTGCTAGTATAAAATCAATCCTTTCAATTCGAATAGTTATCTCACAACTTTTTCAATCCGATTGAAATAATAGAGAAGCTAAAGCCTTTGAGTAAGTTAAGCCTGTGAATGGCTTAGACGTTTGCACAGACAACACGACAAATATTCTATAAATCATTGTTTTATATTACACTGCGTTAATAATGCAATAAAACAGTTTCCTTCTTCATAGCGTGATGGGATTGATGTCTAATGAGTTTATGCTAAAATCACCACAAATAACTAAATGTTTGCTCCATGACGTATTTAAACAAATCACTTAACCCAGTTGGATGTCGAAAAATAAACATCACTACAATAGTACCGATTTCAAAGCTTGCTATATTTGTTGTACGATCAATGGAAAGGCTCACAATATCTTGACTTGATTGTTTAAATTCAAATTTGTTATTTAAATTCATATTAAAATCTTAATAATTTTATTCATTAAAGACAATCATATTTTGCAGTATAAACGTGATGTTCATAAACGAATATCTCACCAACTACTGCACTGATTGATGTGGTTGCAGCTCACCGAGCTAGATCGACATTATCGGCTTAATGAGGTTTTCGAGTGAATTTGTAACGCTCGTAGCGTTTGTAGCACTCGTAGCACTCGTAACTTTTCGTAGCAAGCGCGAGCAAACGATCACGATTAAGTAGAACTAATTGATCCCTATTGAGACACCATAATCATCACTTTTTTTTGGTTTTCTACTAAACATAGTCCTTTCAAAAGTCCTTTGACATGTGAACGCCTGAAACACTCGCATTTAATATCTGTACTTTCATTTTTTTAATTAATAAAATAATTTAGTTTTTATTATATTATATTACAAGCGAAACCCCCTTTTATTATCATTTCATTATAGCTCTTTCCACCCGTAGATCCAAATGTCAACACATGAGTTTACTTTTTTTAATACGTCCTATTTACAAGAAATCCCATAGAATAATAATGATTAAAATGGTATGTTTTTAACAAATAAACAAGTATAAATCTTCGGGTAATTTTAATGACTTGTGGTATAAGGACATCTGTCATCTCAGTCGCTTGGATACAGCTGTTGTTGTTTATAATTAAATAAACATCGACAAAATCCGTTTTAGTTTTATTGTAATAATTTTAATTTTCGCTCTTTAAAATCTAAACTAAGACCAGTCTAATTATTGGTTATTGCAGTAGGTCGCAATTAAAAAAAAATCAGTACTGAAAAAATAAAGCGATTTCAATATCATTTAAATTTATCCTTTCTGAAATTGAAGCACGCGCTTGCTATGTTCCACTTAATTATTCTTTTTAGTTTTCTGTGCTTCAAAAGAAAGATGGATGTTGTCCATCCGTCTGTCGTATTATTTTCTTTATCTATCTATGTCTCCTCAGTGATCTCGTAATGACTTGAGTCTGGTTACAACCTTGTTTGTAAACCCTGCGATGTGGGGTAATGTAATCAACACACCGCACTCAATATCACCCCGCACATGATATTATTGCGTTACGTTTTGGAAATTCCAATGGCATCCGCTCTCAACATTCCTGAAACAACCACCCGGTGGGAGATTTCTGAAGCACATTTGCTATTTTAATTTAATGTACATGGTTATACGTGCGTGAATGCTTATCTGAGTACTCTTACTTTATGAAGAGTGGCACGTTGATTTTCAATATTAAAAGCCCGAAAAAGCTATATACCTTGTTTTAAGTAAAGTGTTTGGAACTAATTAAAATGTGATAAAGCATGTGGGAGGCTAACAGTACCGGTTCAGTTTGGTGAGTTGCGGTAGACTAAAATTCCTGTGTTGAAAACGGCGGAAATGGTTACAAATGAAATGTATACGTAAACTATTCTAAAGTCTTCTTCCCAAATGTGCTTGCCAAACACCGATTTGTAAACCATCTGTTCTGCTGAGTATGTAACTCAGCTCTAACCAGTACAGCAATCATATTACAACATTATATCTTTCACAATTATTTGACTGATAACTTTGCCATAAACTTTAGATATAGGTATATAAGTTGTGCACGCGACTCCACAACCTTAGTTTGTTCGTATAAAAGCAGTTCTTTCAATTGTAATACTTATCTCACAATTTTTTTTACAATCCGATTTAGATAAGGCAAAGGCTAACTAACGCATTCTAACACAACTAATATAATAAAACGCGCTAATCTCTGCAAATATTTGTCGAATAAATTTTTTTTTTTTTTGTGAATGATAGCTAATTAAAAAAATAAAATAAAAATGCTTTATTACGTGTACTGAAAACAGCATTAAAACGCCGAACTTAAACTAGAAAACACAAAAAGAGTGGTCTTACCGATTCGAATGGTCTGTTCCAGACAACCAAAGTCGATAGGCGAAGCGTTCGTAGTTATCAAGCAACTAGCACAGACCGATAAACAAGCATATTCCTTGTACTCAATGGACTAATGTTCAATTACAACATAGTATATTAATATCAATAAATAAAGATATACATACATAACAGGTTAACATTAAACAATAATAATATTATATATATATATATATATATATATATATATATATATA
>JAFELO010000941.1:328661-348051 GCA_017140195.1 Eumaeus atala | reverse complement strand
TTTAGGGTATATACCGTGTTATTACAACTAATAGGACGAGAGTTGCGCGGGTGAAACTGAAGGACGACGTTAGTTATACATACTTATGTATTGATTTAAGATAGTAACAGTTTCAATTAAATAGGAACGACTTCGTAAAGGTTTCTCGTGTCATAAATTCCTCGCACGTATTCTGAAACAGTTTAGCTCTACATTGTTCCATGACGAGGAATTCAAGGGATATGAGCGAGAAATGAGATAGCAGACTACACATTAGTGATATATCACGCGGTCCTGTGGCTGTGGATTGCAATTTACCAACGTCAATTATGTAGAGCCACCTAGATGTAGAGTGTGTGCTACGAGAGTGTAGAGTTTGAATAGAAAATAAACTACAGCAATTATCTATGTCTATACTAATATTATATAGAGGAAGTAATTGATTATATGTTTATTTCTTTGCATTGAATAGGATCTGAAACTACTGGACAGATTTGAAAAATTATTTTACCATTAAAATCCTACATGTGATGAACATGGGCTATACACCATGTTCTAAAACGTTTTGATGATTATAAAAATTCGATGATGTTACCAAAATGTGACGAAAATATCAAAATAAATCCCGATTTTGCTGCAGAAATTATTGACAACTTCTTTCACTCATAGATTGAATTTCATAATTTCATCGTCATCTGCCCTTATCGGTCCACTGCTGGACATAGCTTCTTTCAATAAACGCCTAGACGACCGATCTCCTGCTTTTCGCATCCATCCCAGACCGGCTACTGTACGTCTTCCCACCTTTTTTTGTGACGAAGGGGAATGCATTTACGCATGATACCTGGGAGTCCGGGTAGACCCCCAGACCTATGTTGGACTCGGCCATTGGGTAGCAATACCAACTAAACTCCTACGGGAGCCTTCCGCCACTATTAGTGGAGGGTCCCGGATTTGCACGCAAGGCCAAACTTCACCTCCTCGGGGACTGTCCGGCTACGTCATGACCAGTCCCCACGACACCGTGTCTTGATGTAGTGGACCGGGTTCCCATCCCGGCCCGACACGGAACACAGGGGCAGTACTGAAGGCGCTGCAGATGGCGCCTCCTTCGTACCCCCATTCGTCGTCGGCGGGGGGAGGCCGCGTCGGCAGCCTCCTCTCTCACCCGCTCGTCGGCTTCCTCCTGGGACATGACGGTCTCGCAGGATGAATCCATCGCCTGGTAGGACTCGTGGCTGCCGAGCATCGCGACGATAATGCTCGGCAGCATTTGACAAGTCCCCTCCGGCAACTGATGTCAGATCGTAACGCAGTGCCTCCCAACTAGGGCATACTTCGAGGGTGTGCTGGGCAGAGACCATCACCGCGTCACAATCATGACAACGAGTCGTCGGCTCCCTGTGGGCCGTCTGACACAAATACTCACCGAAACAACCGTGCCCGGTGAGCACCTGCGTCTGACGGAAGGTGAGGACTCTGCGCCTACGGCGCGTCCATCGCTCGAGCACCGGGCGTATGGCAGTCGTTATATCTCTACCGTACGGCTGCCGTGCTAGGTCCTCTCCTCAACTCTGTATCAACGCCACATGCCCTAACCGACAAACCCGCAGCATCTCGTCATACGTGTGCTTCAGGCCGAGAACCCTCCTATCCGAGACATAGGAGCAGCTCTCGGCAAGAACTTCCGCCACGAGATCTCACGGGGGGTCACTGTCAAGGAACATTGCTGCAGACCACCATAATGTACAGTACCCCCAAATCGACCTCACTGCGACGACCCTCTGCGCAGAGCGCATTATTTCTTGCAGTGATACGATCCGCCCAAAGCGGAGCACCGTACGTCGCCATACTCCAACAGACACCGGAGTACAGCTGCCTGCAGGCGGCTCTTTGGTCCTCCGAGGTTCGGGAGGAGTCTGCCCAACGCACAATCCGCCTTTACGACCTTCGGTCCTAACAAATCTAAGTGTGGGCCGAAGCTTCACCCTCCGTCAAGGATGAGCGCCAGATATTTGATGTGGGGGCTCAACCTCTCTGGTCTGCAGAGCGGCTTCCGATGGGGTACCAGTGCCTACCGTATAGCGCTATGTGGAAGACTGTTGAAAGCGCTTGCGATGTCCAGGAACACCGCGATCATCGTCCTGTGTTCCCCTGTGTTCTGCCTCACCCGTCACCGCCCGCAGGCGCTTGAGGGCGTCGATAGTCGACCGGTGTGCTCGGAATCTATACTGTGAATCGAGAATCTGGTTCCCTTGTCCTCCTCCAGATGCTGAACGAGATGGGAGGTCACAATCCGTTCTAAAGCCTTCCTAGTCTCGTTCAGCAGCACCACCGGTCGAACCGACGAGACCGAGTCCATATCCCGTCCTACCTTTGGAAGCAGACTGAGCCGGCCCTCCCTCCACGCCCCCGGGAATTGACCGGACCGCAGGCAGCGGTCGAAAACTTTCCGAAGGCTATTCCCGAGGTGCACGAGCGAGATCGCTAGCACTCTCCCGTGCACCCTGTCTAAACCCGGCGCCCTCATTTTACTCTGGAGGCGGGTCAGAATCGCCTCCATTTCAGCCTCCATGACGGGTGGCGGAACACCCTCCTCCTCGTCCGACGTCTGCCGAGCCATCTTGGGGGGCATGAAGCCCACGGATGTGTAGGGGAAGAATTCCCCGACGATCCTCCCCAGATGATCCGTCTGGAGCCTCTCCGTAATGGAGGCCGACAGAGCGCGGAGCTTGTTCCGCGCCCATTTGTAACGGCCCCAGGGATCCCTCTCGAGATCTTACCAACTCTGGCCTCCTCCTTGGCTCGGCAAATGGCCTGCTGCGGGATCTTCACATTTCCCACATAGATCCTGCGCCTGCTCCGGGATCACTGCCTCCTGGCCCCATTTCAGGCGGCCTGGAGGCCAGATAATTTGGCTGTTCACAAAAAGAGCGCCCGCCGCTGGGGCGGACTCTTCGTGGGCGGCATAGCCGCTCTGCACACCGCAGTGAATGTGTCACAGAGCTGACCAGCCTCTCGTCCACCCCTAACTCCGACAGCGGCGGGAGTCTCCAACGGCCGACCATGGCGGCCTCCTCTGCCAGCTCTCGTTTGATCCTAGTAAGCGCCCAACACAGAAACCGGCTCTGCCCCCTAGACGACGACGAGAACGTCGTACGAACGGAAGCTGGAGACACCCCGAACCGTAAGTAGCGGTGGTCCGGGAGTGTCTCCACCTCCGTCTCCACCGTCCACCTCTCCACGAAGATCTGAGAGGTACTCGCTATTAATATTTATGCCGCATTCTACCCAGTTTAAAGCCACAAAGACGTCCAAAGCATTATTGAACAGCATCGGGGAAATGACATCTCCCTGTCGCACTGCTCAATGCTATTACATTGGCCTTGTTTGACCTCCCGGAATCAGAACGGACTTAAAAAGTCATACAACGCTCTCAGTACTTCGACGTATCGCTAATCGACCTGACATCGCTGTAAAGCTTCCAGAACAACCCAGCTTTCAACAGAGTCAAACGCTTTTCATAGTCTGCAAAGGCAAGGCACAGCGGCTGATTGTACTCATGTGTCTTTTGTACAACTTGCCTTATGGTGAAAATGTGGTCCATCGTTGTGTCTCTTTAACGGATTTTATCGCTTTTCTTTAGATTTTCTTGTGGAATGAGACATAATCATGAACGAATATGCCAAAAAATCCTTGTGCTGTCCTGTTATACAATAATTGTAAAAATATATTAGAGTTATAAATAATAAAATGGATGAGAATATAATATGTATAAATTAAATATGATAATAGGTACATATAATAATAAATAAATATATATATATCCTATTGTTTTATTTCTTTGTTTTTCTTATTTCTTTCTTTTTTTTTTAAATTTTCTTAATTACATTCGCGTAAATATACGAAAACATTGAGGTCCATGCTGCTAAATCCACTGCAAAACCCAGCCTGCTCCGGTGGCTGGAATTTGTCAAGCTTTGTGGTGAGACGATTCGTTAAGACTCTTGAGAACAACTTGTAAATATGGCCAGGAAGTGAAATTGGTCTGTAATTTTGAAGAAGTGATTTGTCACCCTTCTTTAAAAACAAGACAATGTAGTGACATTGTTGGAAGTGTCCAAGTCATACCTTGGGAGGTATGCCCCGCTGAAGGACAAAATCCTTTTTAACTCGGGTAGCACAGGTTCGCCTAATGCCCAGAGAGGCTAGACTAATTCTCCGGAGTCTTTCCCACTTTAAGTTGCGCAAGAGCTAGACTAATCTCACTCTAACTGACGTTCGGAAGACCGCCTTACAAATGTCGTGTCAGGCTTGCACGCGGATCGTTGTTCAGGGTATCGGTACGAGGAGCGTGCGACGTATATAACTTGCTATAGAAAGCTTCGGTTTCAGGTAAGATCTCAGGCTTAGAAGAAACGTTAACCCCAGAATCAGTCCTTACTTTTGTCAAATGACTTCTTCCAAGCTTTTCCACAAAATAATTCGACCCCTCTATTCTGATCAATCGCTTCGGTAGTCCGTTGCGTATTTAAGCTGCGAACGTCTCGGCGTATTAGTTTGCGGATTTGCTTAGAGAAAGAAGCTTGGCATCGGCAGACGTAACGTCTTCGTGTGCTCTGCGTTCCATTTCCATTCCTGCTGGTATACTTACTCCTACAGTATCCTTCACCCACGTCCCAAATGCAACCAATCACGCCACTTATGGTCTCGTCAATTGCCATTGCAGTTTCCGACGTATCTAGATGTTATGTAAGGCCTTTGAGACATCCTCAGAAGCTGCCTCCATGTCATCATCTGAATGTATCTAGGCTAGTTCGTATACTTGTATCCTGGCCTAGATTGAGGGTGGGGGCATTTGTTGTCATTATAATGTCTACAAGGCTGAAATAAATATTAATCAAATAGTCACTTGATTATTAAAATGTAAATTTTAATTAAGTAATTGTGTAAATAGTACATAGCTTGTATTTTATTTACTCAAGTGTTAACATGACTTTACATGAAAAACTGACAATACATTCAATCAAAAATCAATATTGTATTTGATTATATTTTCAATAAAACCCAAACCTAATTGTAAAATTTGTATTCCAAAAATAGATATCTTATTATGACAAATAAGATACTTGAAAATCCACGTCTACTTCTATAATTTCCAACATCATTTGTAATTTAATCTATGCTTAAAAAATATTTTTAATTATCTTAATCGTAATTATTTGTGAAACAAACTCAATTGTTAACGGGCCCTGTGTAATTAACTAGAAATTGGAAATCTTTTGAAATTAATTCGTCCTGTATTTTATCGGCTTCGTGTCTTTTGAACGACCTTTTTCTCATTTCTTCGGACGAAACTGCTGTAAGCTTAATTAAAGTTAAGTTGATTAGAATGAACGCCTGCATGTTTATCTTCTTAAGGCTATTTTTATAATGACTGCAAGTGCTGGCTTTGCTCGCATATACGATTTAAATTGATGGTTATGCAGTCCAGTCACGTTTCATACAATTTTTAAGATATTTGAGGGGGAGAGAGATGAAAAGGCCAAACTATTTAATCGGTACAACATCTGCTTCAATGGATGATCTAGAGTGAGTCATGTTCATGATTCACACTAAGTGTCAGCTTGACGCCTATTCTATAAAAACTAAACAATGAACTCTCTGCAGATCTTATTTGCTCGTTCCATTGTTACCTCTATACAATAGCTCAACAAGACAAATAATGTAATTCCTTAACAATTTATAAACCACCACATGAAAATCCATTAACTTTAAGAAAGTAGATCACATACGGACGGACAGCTACTGGAAACTTTGTTTTATAACTCACGTTGGGTGTTTATTACAGAGCCGGTGTCAAGCGGCGAGGAGTACATGGTGATCATCGGCCAGTGGACCTCGTGCACCGCTGGGGATGGGGACCACTTCAGATCCATTGACAGGTAGACCTTAACATGCAATAACAAAAACTTTAAATAAGACAAACAACATTTTTTGTTGTTTGGCGGAGTTTATTCAAGTGCTTTCTCAAATTTTTATTTACAAGAAAAGTTTCTTCTTTAAGATGTAGTGCCACGCTCCAGTGCAACCGAATTCTGCCGACACCATCGAGGAGGCACGAGTGGATGTTTGTTGCTTAATCAGGCCAAAACTATTGAACGGATTTTGATGAAACTTAGCAATGTTACAGCTTCTGCACCAGAGTAACACTTAAGTTATAAAAACTTTAGAACGTGGCTTTGTCTGAAGTCTACGTGGACGAAGTCACGGGCAAAAGCTAGATTATTATACAAGAACACGTGTGATGTATCCACTTGCTTACATGTGTGTGTTTTGTATGTTGCAGACGCACACAGCTGCCGGACATGGACTCGCTGGTGCACACGCCGCGCCTCGGCCTGCAGCGCAGGCAGGTGCAGTGCCGGTACAAAGACGACAAATTTGTGGAATCGATGTAAGCGAACACATATTATGGTTTCTTTATATAGTATAGGGGGGGACGAACGAGTAATCGGAGTGTTTCTACGACTACCGACACTACACTAAGGTCGTTTTGTCGACTTACAAAGTTATGGCTTCTGTTTTTTGGGATGCGAAGGGCATTATTTTTGCAGATTATTTACCGAAAGGTCAAACTATAAATTCTAGTTATTATTATAACCTTTTACGAAGACTCCGGGAAGAAATAAAAGAAAAAAGGCCGGGAATGTTGCGTAAGAAAGTTTTGTTTTATCAAGACAATGCACGTGTTCACACTTCGGTTGAAACAATGTCTGTAATCCATGATTGTGGCTACGAATTGCTGCCCCACCCACCTTATTCGCTGGATTTAGCCCCCTCGGATTATCATTTATTTCCAAATTTAAAAAAACATTTCAGTGGCTCGAAATTTTCGACCAAAGATGATGTGATAGTCGCAGTAAACGATTATTTCGCCGACCTTCCGGAATCTTTTTTTTTTCGAGGGGACAAACAAGTTGCAGGTCAGGTGGAAGAAGTGTGTTGAACTAGATGGAGACTATGTCAATAATAAAAATAAATTTATATCCACTTTTCCTTCATTTTCTTGGTCGGGCTTAGAACTTTTAGATCCACCCTCGTATACATCTTTTTATGGAAAATTTATAGTAATGAAATGTGTAACAGTGTTTTTATTGTTCTTAAATAAGGTATAATTCTGTTATAATATTCTATTCAAATACTACTCTACCTTTAGAGAGGCAGTCCGTGGGACTAGGCGGTCTCGAAAAATCTCTCATGTTGTTCCCTTATGTAATAGAAGCTACGAGCAAATACCGATCACGTGACTTGCATGTTGCGACGACACTCGAACTGGGTCACACTGCACCAGCTGTGGGTACGTGTCCTGATGCTGATCGATTGACGAGCTAACTTCCGCTGCACGCTTACAGAGTTTTTCTTCTATACTATATAATAATATTGATATTGTTTGATGGAATCCCGTTAATCTTAGGAACTGTTGCCCGAATTAGAAGGTTATTTTTGTGTTGAATAGTCCATTCATCGAGAAAGCCTTTGGGCTATATGCCATGACGCTACGACCCATAGGACCGGATTTCCTGGGTCAAAACTAGGGTTGGTGCTAATTATATATACGAAACCAAGTAATACTTCTTATAAAAAATGAAAGTGTCTAGTCTTATCTAGAGTATTTAAGTCTGTACCTTACTGCTCAAATTAGAGTTAGTGCCATGATGCAGACCGGACAGGCGCTCACATGATACCACCATAAAGTAACAGACAAGTCGTCGCGTTTCGTGCACCGGGTGTGCGGCGACAATGCGAGATCATATGCACAAATGTTGTAATGCGTTCTCACCGTCCCTCCCTATTCCCCAAAACGGCCAGTCATCATCATGGCATCCCTTCGCTCTCTATATTTTCGGTATGGTTGACAATTCTTTATGAAGATGACGTCCTTTACGTTATTAAATGTTATTTCTGACAAATGTCGCTGTTTGACTTATTTTTCAAATACCCAAGGATACATTTCGAAAAATAGCAAGATATACAGTGAGCGTCTCTAGCCCGACCATAAATTAAATGTGCCACTATCAAATTATGCACTTTGTAAAAACAACTTAAACGCATGCGCGTAAGGTTGGCATTCCAAGGAAATATTTTTATATTTTCCACAACTTTTAAATAGAATCTGCATTTTAAAAACGACTTAATATCATACACGTTAGGTTGACATTGTAATGAAATGTATTTGTATACAATCACGGACGCTTTACAGTTACAGTTGAATATGAAAGTGTTGCATAACGTGAAAAGATTAAATAATCTTAACGTTGAAATTTAAATTAATTAATGACTTGAAGTCATTAATTAATTTAAATCACCAAGCGCGTATTATTTATGGCCTATTGGAAGGAAAGTGGAAAGGAAGGCAGCACATCTATATCACAATAATAATGAGGATATGGGACGAAATCTGTGAAAAGGTCCCGATTATTCGTTTGTATACAATAAAAATAATATTCGCAGAATTTAATTCCTAATACAAAACCAAACCCACGCTACATGCGATTTTAGACCGTCACCTCTGTAGTCTGTGGACGTATTCACATAGGGAATATACGAAATTTAGCCACGTCCATCCCATTAGAGGTTTCAGCTAGCTTTATACTCGAGCTCAGCTTTCTTTTGTATAAAAGTAATTAGCCAGTGCATTTCACAAGCGTCGGTCAGCCCTGCGCCTGAATGTGGGTCAAGGCTGGCTCGATACATGAACTATTCACTTTACTACCGACGTCCATGAGCATCCGCATAGTTACTATACCGATGCGTGGCCCTCCTTTTCTCACCTGAGAACCTTCAGAGAAGAGGTCGTTAAGTATATTCCATCTTCTATCCCGTGAATACCCCGAGTTAAGTATACAAAACCGGTTTTGGTTTAAAATGGGGCGCTGGTAAAAAAAAGAATTGTATTTCGGTATATTTACTATTCACCAATCTTAGGGTGAATTGATATTCATCATCTGGTTTCGGTTGGCTGGGCCTTAAAATATCGTATGAAACCGCAAAACGCTCTAGATTCACATGCAAAACATCAACATTTTTCAGCACAGCATTCATTTAACACACATCCGTCTCAAAAAATATGTGCCAAAAGGAAGGCAGTTAATTTTTTGACTTGGCTGGACACGCTAACGCGTGTTCGATGATTAGATATATCGAAGTGACTAGATTTCTTCTAGTGTACGTGTTAGCTTTACAATGTTATTAATACCTAAAACAAGCATTTTTTGAATTTATCTGTGTCTGTTGGTTCGTTTCTAAGGTGTGATCCCTGGAACGATTTCGATGGAACTTTCACTGAAAGAATGGACTTTATGGGGCCTGCCCTATGTAAGTGTAGCCTCTCCTTGCATAGGCTATACTTTACTACTAGAATTAGGAATCAAGTCCATTTGTTGACGGGCTAAGCCGTATTAGAAGAAAGAGAAATAAATACAGAACTGATTAACCTGCTACAGCGAGATCAGATAAAAATGAATGAAAAATCTTGTTAAAAAGGTCCGCTTGAATCCACCAAAGCGTACATACCCCTAACATAAACCCTCTAACTTCTACTGCCGCAGCTGTGTATATACATGCTCAAAACGCGTCAACTCGTTTGCGCTTCATATCACACAAGCACATATCGTAGCGTTTAACATCCTGTATGACGACTCCATGAATCCTTACGACGTTAGCACATTATCACAGTGATTGCGCAGGGGTGCCCAACCGGTCGATCGCGCCTCGTAGTCATGTAATGGCGGTAAGGCAGAACTTAGTATGAACAAAAATATAAATAATTTCTCTTCGTTGAACTTAACTGGCATTGCTGATGACCAATTGGCGTAGTAGTAACGCAAGTGGGTAAGCCACACACGTTATGCCAGAAGTCGCGGGTTCGACTTATGTTAATAAGATATGAATACTAAAATAAAAACATTTAAAATTTCTTAAATAAAAGGAAATAAGCATGTTTCGTTTGTCCTGTAACACAAGTCTTTTGGTACTTAGCACAGAGCTATATTTCGTATAGAACTCGTGTGAAAATTCTATTTCCAGTAGCCAAATCTATAGATAGATAGATTATTGAATAAGTTGCGGTATTATTCCAAGAACAACACGTACCTTCCAAGTTTATTGTGTGGCTTACATAATTTTCTAAACCACGTTTACAAATTTTAATATCACTAATTGTACCACGTGCAATTGCCCACAGACCAATCCACGCCCAAAAGTTATTATCTCTTTTTTTATGTGCACTTAATCCATAATACTCGCAAGCTTTATCAAAATCAGTCTCGTATTTTGTGACAAATAAAAAAATAATAATTTGAGCGTGATTCAGTAACAAACATCAAACATACAAACTGTCGCATTTATAACATAAACAGGATATGATAATAGTTGTGTTCCGCGGTTCCAGCTACTGCCCCGGTATAGCGAACGTCGGCGCTGTGCGCGTGTGTGTGATGCGCGAGGACTGTTCCCTGGGAGAATGGTTGCCATGGCGACCGCGCTCCGATGGCGCCCTGGTGCGGACGCGACGCCTCCGAAGATTGCCTCAAGGTACTTCACACATCTTAATCATGCACTATTTAATACCCTTCAGTTAGTACTAAATAAATTAATAAAATAATATAAGACAAAATCTGAAACAAAACATGGTGATGAGGACCAGACATATTGTTCTCTTCAGGTGGTGGTAAGGAGTGCGAGGTGGTGGAGGAGGTGCGCCCCGCCGTGCTGGAGGTGAGCGCGCACTGGACGCCGGGGCCCTGGGGCTCTTGCAAGGTCACCATAGATCACCCGGCTACCGCACCCGGTAAGTTCATTTTCAACCGGCTTGTAAGTGTCAATACTAATTTTAAAATATTGGTTAATAAGATAAGACTAATACTAACTATAATTAATAACAAGGCCACTGCCTCTATGGCCAAAGGACCATTTCCACGTTCGTTTACTACTTTAGGGGCAAGTAAACTAAAAACCTCATAGTTGTGTAAGTTTAAGTTATAAATATGAAGCATTTGTTACAATTTATGCTTAGAGCAAATACTAAAGGGGTTACCCCCTTGGACTGTTACAGGTTGAGTTAGACTTTTATATACATTTATTTAATCATGGTCTCTCCACATTCACAATCATGATCAAATATAAAATAGTACCAGAAATAAACAATGGAATCAATACAGTTTTTAACAAGGGTTAGTAAATAAGATGAGGGCATGAGGTCTGGGTACTTGTCCGAGACTCTGCCGCAACCTGGAGGACTCTTTTCTATATATAATTGTTCCAAAACAGTAATTTTCATAGATTGTCGTTCAATTCCCTAATTCCATATTTGAAGATTATAATGACTTCATATCTTCATGTTAAATCCCAGTTTAAAAAAGAAAAAGGGAAAAGAAATGAGTAGCGTTCTGAAAAAAACACACAATCAGTAGGAATCCTTTTCTACATGAGCCAACTAAAATCAGGCAATTTTTGTATTGATGATTTTATGTAGAGTCAATTACAATGAAATAGAATTTAACAATCGATTTTCACACGTGGCATGTACTATTCAAACTAACACATTAATGATACCATCTATAAAATTAATAGCCATACAGATCATGTAAATAACAATATCAAAATGCACACATAAGAGAATTAAGACATTTTAACATTAATTAAGATTTTTCGAAACAAGATATGAAACATGGCGTTGGCAAGAAATCATGAACTCACCCTTTTATATAAAATATTTCGTGCATATTGGTCACGAATACATAGGTTCCCGGCGGAAAAGAAAGACTATTTCATTGTCATTTGGTGATAGCAGATAGCGTCAGCCATCCCAAATATGTCCAAACTGAACATCGCCAAAAGGAAAAAGATGGACATTTCTTCAACACAGCACACATTAAGCCTTACAGTCAAAGATGACAGATATACTTTTTTTATAAAATATTTAAGTAGCAAAACATAATTAATACACATTTAAGTTGCCACTATAATTTCAACCTCAGAAAATGATTCTAAGCCTGTGATGCCATTTATTCATTAGTATCCCGATTAGCTACCGAGGACGATGATGACGCAGACGACAACGACGCCATATACGAGGAGGATGACGAGTCGGACGAAGTAGACAGCGAAGGCGCGAGCTGCGGCGGCGGCGTGCAGCGACGCGACGCGACGTGCGTGCGCGCTGACGGCAGGACACTGCTGCCGGCGCACTGTGCGCACGTGCCTATGCCCACACTTGTGCAGCCGTGTGAGGTACGTACTACTCAAATATGTGCTGAGTCGATGACATGATATCAGTGCTCAGCTACAGTATACAGCGACGGCGTCAGCTGCCGTGGCGATATTCAGATACGCGACGCGACGTGCGTGCGTGCGCGCCGATCGCAGGGCTCTGCTGTACGCACGTGCCTATGCCCACACTTGTAATCTGTGCTCCGTCGGTGTGTTCATAATGGCGCTCAGTTGTACTTTTCTCAATAGGAAACGTCCTAATGGACAAAAATTCGAAACCTTTCGCAGTCTCTTATAAGCGTAGAAATTCATTTAACGCAGTAATAAAATCTCAAAGACTAGAAAGAGGAACAGAATCAGAGAATGTTCACATAGGTACCGTGTGCAAAGAGAGCATAATAATATTAGTGATTTTTCACAGTATATAGTATATATACACCACTAACATAATAATATTAGTGGTATTTCATAGGTACCGTGTCCTCGAGACTGTGAAGTTGGGGAGTGGAGCGAGTGGGGGGCGTGCCAGCCGGCGGATGGGTGTCCGCTGTACCCCGTCCAGCAGCTCACGACCACGGGTAAGTACTGTGCTACGTAGAAACAACTTTCGAATCTTACTGGGTAGATAATACGACGAAATTAAAATGGAAATGGTATCTAAATAAACTCAAGATTCAAGTTATATTTTTACAGCCTAGAAACTCAGGTGCGGCGAGCAATGCCACAACGTGAATTTGTAATGCAACGTAAGATTATCCTCAACTTGATTACGTGACATCCTACCAAAAAAATTGTGTGCGTTGTTAATTATTATAAATTATAACAATATTTGTAGGCCTAAAACATGTAATACTAGTATTACGTTTTTTTGTGTCACGAAAAAGCATTACGGCCGCCTGGAGGGGTAAACTATATATCTCTGGCAAGCTCCTTAGACAAGAATGTTCTATAAAAAACCTCAGTTGTCCATTGAAGTTTCACCTCTAGATATATGTCCCCCAGCTGTGTGTGGGTTGTTCTGGGTTCAATTTGTTGGTCTTAAGTCGTCGTCGTCGCAAATTGTCATGATTACATCGAAGTAATTCACGCGCCGGCGCGCGGCACCACTTTACGCGCGCCGGTTCTTGTACGATCACAAACACGAAGTGTTTGGTTACAATTATTTAAACAGAATATGTAATCATTTACAAATATGTATACTTCCTTCTTATATCATCTCAACAATTTGTAAATAATAAATGTGTAGCTCTCGTACAGTGACAGCCGTACTGTTGCATTTCGTACGGGTAGTGAGTATATGTTTGCAACACATTTTCATAGCAAATATGTGGATGCGGCTAGTTTATCCCTTTGTACTATAAAACTTGAAAACTATTTGGATGTTTCTGTTGTGGATCGAAAAGTATTCGGCCTAACCAAGAAAAAAACACACACTAAATCAGTTACATTTTGATTTTTCTACATAACCACCATAAAGTTTGATGCACTTTTGCCATCTCCCATTTAAAGCATTTCCTTAGAGTCAAAATATGCGTCTAATGCTGTTTTGACCTCGTCGTTTGTCGAAAATCTTTGACTTTTAGGCTAGGGAACAGAAATAAGTCTGACGGTGCCATGGTTCAAGCCTTGTCGTGACAGTGGGGCTCAGTAGCCTGGGGTGATCCGAGACACCAAGGTAATTGAACCGAGGGGCTGTGTGCTCTTTGTACCCCTCTTATAAAAAGAGGGGACAAAAGAGCAAAAAAAACAATGAGGCGGCGCTATTGCGCACGGGACACGGGGTAAGGATGGGAACCTCGCCCCATTGCATTGTCCCAAAGTTGGTGGGGTTGTCCTGTGGTGCGGACAACCCCATCTGTTGAGGTGGCGTCGGTCCCTTAGGGGGCTGACTAGCCGTCGAAGCGCCCTGATGTTTTGCTGTTTCGGGGCACCTCACCAAAGGCGGCACTGATGGCACTCGCAGTGGTTTTTGTGGTTATTCGGCACTATAATGTGCCGCCAGCTCCACACAACACTGGACCCCACCCAAGGCCAGTGAAGGCGCGTAAATGCGTTTCCCCGCGTCAAAAAAAAATGTGAATAAGGTGGATATAGTTCAAAGGCGGTAATAGTTCACAGCCAAAATTCTGGAATTCAGCCTTTGATTGCACAGACGGGCGCTTTCTTGATGATACAGGACCTTTCTTCTGAACATTCCTTGACGCTTTTCGTAAACGACGTAGTAAGACACATGAGTTATCAGTGTTTATAGTTCGACCCCATTCAAAATAATCAATCATAATCACACCCTTCGAGTCCCAGACTACTGAACCGCCGTCGCGGAACCCACCTCGCAGACACCTTGTGGAAGCCCCCAATTCGTTAACTATGATGTTTTGAGTTCGTTCATAAGAGATGCCTATAATCTCGGCTGTCTCTCTAATTATTTTTTAATTTAATATTAATTTGCTGTCTCCCATAATTAAATCAAGTACTTTTTTTTAATATTTTCGCTAGTGGACGTTGAAGGAATTCCAGAGCGGGATTCATCTTTCACAAACAACCGATCACACTTGAATCCCGCTATCCATTTTATGACGGATGAATAAGACAGAGCAGAATCTCTTAAAGCACTGATCATGTCATCATGGAAGACTTTCGGTGGTAGCCCCTTCTTATGGAGGTACTTAATGACGGTACGCTGCTCGATTTGCTCCACTATGTCCGATTGATTGTTAAAAAAATTATATAATCACAACTAATTATCGCACACGTTTCGAACTTCACTCAATTAACTAGTCTGAACTGAATTTAATAATATGTGTAGATTTGATTTTTAGAATAGTATGAGTCTGTGTTAGGCCGAGTACTTTTCAGTATAAAGTCGTGTTATGACTTTTATTTGTTGTACTTGTAATATGGTATTCTTGACTTATGTTATTCTTAAACATAAGAGACAATGTACTTTCCAACAAATTTGTCTCCAGGATACAGCGTACGCCGTCGGCGCGTAACCGCAGCGGCGTCAGGGGGCGGCGCGCCGTGCCCGCCGCTGGAGGAAAAGCGCGCCTGCAACACGCCGCGATGCGCCGCGTGGCGCGCACTGCCGTGGGGCCCGTGCATGCTCGCGCAGCCGCACGCGCTGTGCGGCCCCGGCCGCCGCTCCAGGGAGCTCACATGTGTCGGACATGACGGGGTACGCGTTTATACCATATCATGGTAAAAGTGTGCCATGACCGTAAATGTTCTATAAAACAACTACATGGTCATAAATCACACAAAATACTATGTTTACATGAACTCAGATCTTTTAGCTGAAACCAAGTATTAGATTTTACAAATAAAGTCTATAAGTAGGTACTAAAATTACTTTTGTTCAATAACGTGCCTCTCGATGACCTTGTGTAGGTACTAACCGTCGCTTTTTGTTATAGAAGGAGTCACAGCGCGCTTGGTGCAACGGCAGCGGCGCGCCTGCGCGCAGCGAGCGGTGCCGCATTGCATGTGCCGGCGACTGCGTAGTGTCGTCCTGGGGCGGCTGGGAGCCGTGCTCTGCATCTTGCGCAGCGCCCTCGCGGCCACGACCCTCGCGAACGCGCAGAAGGCACATCCTAGCACACGCCACGCCCAGTGAGTACACTCTCTGGCCGCAATAAGAATGCGGTGATGTTAGTATCGTCAATCGAAACTTGAAATCTAAACGATTAAATCTCTTTTCATATTTAATCAAACCGCTTAGAACGGTTTGATTGGTTGCAGACTGACGTATATTACCGACGTCAGCGTATTCTCAACGCGAACAGAATATAAGCTTTTCATAGAGTAATTCGTCTCACAATCCAATGTGGTCCTGTGTTGCATTGGATTTATGTCCCCCACAACTTCCATTTCCCTTTGTTAGTTATACGTGACATAGAGTTTTGCGGTTTCGTGGAGTTCAAGGCGATACGTTAGAATAACTCTGTCATAAATTATCATTTGGTAGTCTATCATTGATCTACTCACTACAGTGAATAAAAAAAAACAGCCCACATTACACTAATTCATGAAACCCTTTTAGCTGGTTGGCCGTGCCCATCTGAAGACCAGCTGGTACAGAATGAGTCGTGCAACGCGCACGCATGCGCCACGTACTCCTGGCTGGCGACGCCGTGGGGTCCGTGCGAGCGGCGCAAGGACGACTTCATGCCATCCAACAACTACACCGATCTATTGGTAGTGTTTAAAGTGAAAATATTTAGACTCTTGCCCATAGCTGCTCAACGAAAAAGCTATAACTTTTAATTTAGGCCACTTTTTTGATTAGCTAAAATAAGAAAAAATTACAAACATACAATTTTCAGACAAATCGCCTTTATACCTATTGTTACTGCATTTTGTGTCGTCAGGACGGAGAGCCTTACAACGAGAGCGATGACGAAGAGCCTTGTGTGGAAGAGGGGGAGATGATGAGAGACGTGATGTGCGTTCAGAACAACGCGGACGTAGTTCGAGAAGCATTGTGAGTCCCCTTATTTTTCTCTCGTTAAATTCTTTGTCAGTAAATTAAGATTTTGTTTATAAATTTGTACAGGTGGATCATGCTATGAAATATGTCTGATGATATAAAATGTTAATTTAAAAATAAAAATAAAACAAATGTTTATTGGCACAGCTTTTGTTGTGTATTTACAAAAATTTCAAGCTTCTATTAAAATGGTCCGCTGCGAAAGTGTAAACGTGTGGCTGTTGATGTATCAATGTCGTCTTGTACATACAGATGTGCGCCGCTACGCCGGCCATCGTCGCGCCGCTCGTGCACCGTGCGGTGTCGCCGCGGCTGCCGTGTGGAGGCGTGGATGCCATGGTCACCGTGTCCCAACAACTGTGGTAAGAGACATTTTAGTACCACGCTGTTTTCAGAGTTTGTATATCGCATGAAACTATGAGATTACCCCCTTTATAATTTTTGAAAATATGTTTTATGACATCGATGACGCGTATGTTAATAATATTTTTAAAGTATACTTAGTTAAGTGTACTTATTATTCTGCTAAAGAGCGGCGTTAAACGTCATTTCGTAGGGAAAAATGTTGTGAACATTGGTGCGAAGCAGACGGTTTCGGCCAATGAAGCAATGCTTACTGAGCGTAGTTCGATTTACCTGTACGACAACAGGTAAGACGAGCGACACTTATGTGTAGCTCACGCAAATGCAGCTACGGTCACTCGTAGTGCAGTTCTGCGCCGCTACGAGCGGGCGTTGCGCTACGAAGCAGCCGGCTGCTGTAATATTTCTACCCGACTGCACCGAGAAGGAGGGTAATGTTTTTCGAAAGTGTATATACATTCGTTTCTAGATTTCTATAGGAGGGCTACAGCCAGAACAGGTGGGGGGATTTTCAATTGTGGTCTTGATAACGCGAGGGCCACGAGATATAAAATAAAATAAAAATACAAATGTTAAATGACGATACCAACACAATATATAACTTAGTTTTAATTTAACAGAAACTAAAAAGTATAATATAAAAGAAAAAAAAAAGTCCCGACTACTAACTCAGAAGAAAAAAAACTAGGCTTCTACAGTAGAAATCATTGATTTATAAGGTATATTTGTAAATTTATAAGGTTGGAAAACATTTTTTAAATCTAGACAAATAAATACTTGATAAGACGTCTTGATTACCGCAGGGTTTTTTTTAATATTTTAGTATTATTTTTATACTTTCAATTCTTCGCTTCTACTTTCAATCAATGTTTAACAGTCTCTAATTCCTTTTCGAAAAGATTTATGTACCCTCATTAATTCAAAACCCACAACAAAATTTTGCTACAATAAAACCGGAGCTGGTCCTTAGTTTTCATTGAAGAGTTAATAATAGACTTATCCAATATCTATAGTTGTGTAATTTGTATTTTTGATCTCTCCGACAGCGCAATATAATCGGGGATATGCCTCCATTACACGATGCAAACTAAGGGTGACGCCTACGGCAGCGCAAAATCGATTGCAACATAATAATTCTGTTTTAACTATTTCAGGCTCTGGAAAGGCTAAAGCTTTACATTTGCCATGTGCTTACGACATGCAAACATTAATATAATCTGTGTCTTACTCTAGAGCCGGGCCAGCAAGTGCGAGTGCGGCGTGTGCGTGGTGGGCCCAACTGCGGGCCGCTGCAGGAGGCGCGGGACTGTCCCGTGCCGCGGGCCTGCCGCTCAAGTCGCGCCGCCTGGGCCGCGGGCGAATGGAGCACCTGCCGCCTGCCGCCCGCCAGCTCATGCGGCGTCGGCTACAGGATCAGGAGTGAGTGCTGCACACTGTGACATAAGTATTTATGGCACATGTTATAACTGTTGAGACGAGTTAGGCAACTGTAATGTCTCTTACACTAATAAATAAATATCAAACAGAGTCCATAAGTTTTTTTACAAACCCCTTTTAAATATGTCCATTAATTCCTGGAAATCGTACATGTTATGTATGTATGTAACGTCTGTGTCCGCGTTCCGTAAGCTTATGTGTATCATACACGTTGTGTCGCAGGCATCTGGTGCGGGTCGGACTCGCACCGCGTGGAGGCGGGCGCGTGCGCGGGTCAGCTCGTGCCGCCGAGCGTCGCGCCGTGCCAGGTGCCCTGCGGCGCCGAGCCGGCCCTCACCTGTGACATCATCTGCGCTGAACCATTAAAGTGAATGCATTTATAGATATAAATAACTGTGTATCTTTGCTACAAGTGAAGCGCACGAATATTTTACGTTGTGTTGAAATATCTTATCTTATATATAACATTCTCGTATCACGGCTTTATCAATTTTTACCAAATTTTATACGTACAGTAAGTATGAGAATTGGCTACTATCTACTTTTCATATCTCTAAGCTATAAGGTCTGTACACACAACCCGCCAAAGCAACGTTTGCTGGGTCAGCTAGTTTAAGATAACCTCAGACTTCACCACAGGAGCATTCGGGGCACTTTGCCCGTTTAATTTACAAAATAAATGCCGTTACCTGTGAAAGGAAATGCATTTTGTTTAGTTTCTTAAAGGCAGTAAATAATTTTAGGTATTTTTGAAAACACCAACACATCTTCACGTCAGCTCCCTGATGGGGTAGGCAGAGATAACGGAATGCCATATATCAATATCCTTACACACTTGCCTTGTCTCCACCA
>JAFELO010000941.1:233160-328618 GCA_017140195.1 Eumaeus atala | reverse complement strand
ACTGTTGAGACGAATTATCAACTGTAATGTCCGACATGAAGTTATACTAATAAAGAAACAACAGACGGAGTCCATAAGTTTTAATATTTTACATATTTAAAAGCATATAAAATATTTCTGCATCGTATCAGACGGTTCCATAACCTTCAATAGCCTTTACCTTGATTCGTCTCGTATTAGAAAACTACTATGAGTGAAGGTCATTACGATTCGCTGAATTTTGCTCATGTACCCTCAATTATCATATGAATTTGAGTAGATAGCTTGACCTTAATCTCTATGGTTTGTTACACATTTATATTTCAGATATTTGGATTCCTCGGAGCCAGACGTTCCGACGTGCGTCTGCAAGAACGTTTCTCTGGAACTTCTACCGGCTGACTCGGACTGTATACTGCCTCTGGGGTGTGTGTCCTTTTGTATTATGTAATACCCACTTATTTATAAGCCATTTGACCACCGATTGACACAATGGTAATGGAAGCGTACGAAATGTGTTTCAACGTGGGCGGGATGTGTCTACCTCCCCAGACGTTCCAGTACAGATTCGGCTATAATAAAATAATAACACTATGACATACTAACTACGAGTTGTATGACAGTTTGGAGTGCGGCGAGGGGCGAGCGCTGCGTGCAGCACGCTGCGTCGTGACGCGCGGCGATAGACAGGCCGACGTGCCTGTGGACGTGTGCAGGAAATATCATCCGCTTACAGGTATGTTATGGAGATATAGAAAAAATATTTATACTTTTATAGTACTAAGCTAATAATTTTCTATTAAGTTATCAATGAGCTTAAATTAATTTAACAAAAGCTAAATTAGCTAATAATTTTCTATAAAGTTATCATTGAGTTTACAATGTAACATTTAACAAAATATATCAAACTAACAGAGCACTATCCTCCTGCACCCGCATAATCCACATTTTCCGCTTCTGTTTGTACATGACGTGATGCATTATACCTGGGTCATCTAACAACCAAAGAATTTTGCAAATCTGACCAGTAGCATTCGACCAAAGAAACAAATTCTTCCGCTTTTATAATATTAGTATTGATAAATATAATATAATAAATGATACATTGATGGATGACGCTTGTCTAATGTCATGTTATACTCCGAAAGGTCCCCGGCGCGTCCGCGAAGCGTCCACCGACGGGCTGACGTACGACGAGGAGTTTGGCTCACTACTGCGCGAGCCGTGCTCGGTGCGGTGCGCGCGTGACTGTACTGTGGGCCCCTGGGCCGCCTGGGGCCCCTGCGCCGCCGAGCCCGGGTCCAGGGCCGCTTTCAGCTACCGCACCAGGTACTGGTTAGGACTACCGTGGAGGATAAAGATTAAGAGCACGTTGTCATTGAAAAGTTTTTTGCGTTTATGAAAACGAAGTGCTCATCTATCGTTCACCAGACAGGCTAACGATATCCGTGCAGTAGCTGGTCCAGGATGGATGCGAGTAGTAGGAGACCGGCCGTCTTGACGTTCATTGCAGGAGGCCTATGTCTTGCAGTGGACCGATAAGGGCTGATAAATCATTATCAGCTTATCATCAGATGACGATGATGTGATTTGAAACTCAAATGAAACAAGAAATCACTTTATAGAAACGATTATATCTCATACATGCTGGTGCCATTTTGTTAGCATGATTCAAGATGAGTATCAGCGCCGTCTAGTCAAGAAATAATAAAAATATACCGCCGCACGACCAACATATATACACAAGATGGTCAGATTATAATTAATGAATATATATGCACATTCGCACACATAAACATAAATTAAAATCAAAAATGACATTAACTATGTGATGATATATGTGAATGTATAAACGGATGTTGTACTTATGTCATCTCAGGGAAGTGATAGAAGAGGGGTCGGGCGGCGGACGCGAGTGCGGCGCGACGCTACAGCGCTCCGCGTGCGCCGTACCCGATCCGCGCTGGGCGAGCGGCGAGTGGAGCGTGTGCGCTCCACGGGACGCGCTCTGCGGACGCGCGCTTATTAATAGGACCGTGGAGTGAGTACAAATGTTTACTTCCCTCCTAAATACCAACTGGTTTTGATGGGCTGTGGTAGACACTTCGCGCATGGAGCACACCCCCTTCTAATAGAAGCAGAATACTTACTTCATCGCGAGGACAGTCCATCTCACACCACCTAGTAAAATTGTGTTACCAGAACTTCATGGTGTGTCGCAGATGTATAGACGGGTCCGGCACCCGTCTGCCCGAGGGCTCCTGCATCAGCGCCGGCCCTAAGCCCGTGCACGAGGCGGTGTGTCGTGCCCCCTGCCCCGCGGACTGCGTCGTCAGCACCTGGTCAGACTGGAGCCCCTGCGATCAGGTACCTTTTCGAAGCAATGGTCCATGCTGTGTAAGAGGTAGCATGCCATGCTATATTGCGACGGAATTGGACCGGCAAGACCGGCTGGTATCTCTCGGTCTCATGACACCGGTGTAAAATGACATCCTCGTTAATGCGTTTTATGCCCTTTGTGAGTAGCCGATGTCCCATTTTAGAGGGAGGAATAAAGGAGGTCAACGCATCAGCACAGTAATTATATGGATGATAATGTGTATCGGTAGTCGTAAAAAGGCTCCGATTTCCCGTTTGCCCCCCTATACTATAAAAAAATGGAAATCACTTAACTAATACGGACGCCAAATAGTACCTGCACGCTACTAGAGCCCGCTGCTTTTTTGATCTCCACCCCATTCTATTAATGAGCCACCTGAATGAGTAAATCTACAATTGCATAAAACGCGGTAACGTAGAGTTTACTTAAAAGTATCATGTGATCGAGAGCAAATGCCGGCGATTGGTTTGACCAATAAAAGTTGAGCAGGTTAAATTACCTACTACGAACACCCATAGAAGTTTGAGATTGTATGTTCAAAATCATGCATTATCCTTCGCATTTCACCACTGTTCTCTGTACAACCTGTGTAGAACCTTTAATGAACCACACTTTTTGACTTTGATATTAATTAATGTTCAAGCCCGCTAGGCGTGGCCAATATAAGTCACGCCCAAAACTTAAAACGAATGATTAGCTTTATTGAGAATTAAATAAATCTTGGAGTTATTAATTAATAATTACGAATACCCCCTTTCCCTCAGACTAAATGGGGAGGCAGGCGTGATCGTACCCGTGTGGTCCTCCGACCAGCCGAAGAGGGTGGAGCGCCTTGCCCTCACCTCGTAGGGGCGGAGCCCTGTTCTCCACACACCTACTCCTGGCACGTAGCGCCCTGGGACGACTGTCAACCTTTGGGTACGTTGTTAGTTATTTATTGAATGTAAAATGGAGTCATTTGTTTTATCGAGCACGGAATAAAAGTTTAGGTACTGTAAACTCTTACGGGCGTTGTTAATTATTCATTAAACCGAGAACGGTTTAATTATTTTTTAAGGACAAACCATTTATATACTTACTCATAGAGCCCGTGTAACATCACACGGTGCAGAGAAAACTAAACAGTACCCAGTGAAGCCAGCATCCTTTAGTCTGCTGAGTCGCGGTAACAATAATTGATAATCCTTTACTTAGACAGACGACCTCAACTCACATCGCAACAGAGTAGCTGCGCCCCGGGAGTCTGTATAAGTACAGATACATCAACAATCACGCAGTTTCTTACGCTTGTATGAATCATTTATCAGTTTTTAATATAGTAAGTGCCCTGTCAGGTGGATCGCCGTGTGGCGAGGGAACTAAGAAGAGATCGGTGCGCTGCCTGCGAAGCGACGGCACTTTTGTTGAGGATTCATTCTGTCCGGTAAATATAAAATACATTTTAATGTTTTCCTATATTCTTGATGAACAAATATCGATTGGATGCACATAAAATTTGTATTATTGCCCCACGCAATAATATAAAATGTACAAGCGAACTAAACAAACTATTAGTCATTAGGCCATTTTCTATGTTATAAATAAATTACATCATTTTGTATTAAAAAATCCGGTAACGAAATGATGAACTTTAAATGAGAACAATATAAATGTAGACACACTACGAAAATTATGGCAAAAATCCACGTCATGGTACCAAAGGGTCAATATAGACCATGTCTAGAGATAAGGGTAATTCCAGGACATGACTTTTATTTTGTAACAGCAGTATTACAACTGATACTAATAAATATATTTGGACAGCTGATGCAAATTGAAAAGGAAATAAAAATATTAGCTTAGACTAGGGCGTATTAGTGCTTCACAGAGCTCTTAGCGAAACAACAAGATTAAACGTCGTTGCGCATACTTTAAGCTTCAAAGTATTTTTATATTGTAAATGATGATTTATTTGAATATTGCCGGGCGGTGCGGTCCAGAGCCATATGGTAGTTGCCCAATAACTGGGACATGTCAGTTTGTTCAAGTAGCGTCAAGGTACTACAGGACTACAACATAGACAACAGTGTAAGCCGCTTACACTGTCACATCGTGTGTGTTGAATGATGTGTGATACAGAACGTGACCATGTCGGAGGCGCGCGCGTCGTGGTGCTACGTGCCGTGCGGCGTGGACTGCGAGCTGGGCGAATGGGGCGCGTGGGATGCGACCGCGTGCCGCTGCGACGACACCATTGCCGTCAAACACATGCGTCGTATACGGTACCACACTATATGCTACTCATATTAACTCAGCCTATCATTCATGGAAATTATTTTTTTAAGGAAAGACATTAAAATACCGTTGGATAAAAATGTGGGTTTTTTGATTTTTGCAAAATCCGTTAAAACATGGGGTGGAAAACATTTATTTGAATATTCTACGCTGTTGCAGTTGGTATACGCGGGTGAATAAGTGGGGCGGGGGCTAGTGTATTAAAATATTTTTTTTCACAAATTACAAGTACGTACTTAATGGCTAAATAATGATAATACTAAGGTGATTAATGTCGCTCGAGACAAACGATTTATGACGATAAAAATCGAATGAAACAGCGGTCGAGCAATTTGACGTAACACTGCTATACGTCGTTTACGTTCATTACAGGCAGATCACGCTTGTTCTCAATGTGTATATTCACATGTGGCAACTGAAACATACGGTTTTTTTTCTAATTTTGTACAACTTGATTGACAGACAACACCTGACCGCAGCAGTATGGCCCGGCCGCGCGTGTCCGCCCACGGAGCAACGTGCGCCGTGCCCCAGAGACCCGTGTCTCAGACTCGTGGCCAAGCCCGTGCTGGGGTGTAACCTACTGGTAATCCTTAGCGTTTTTAGTTTCCATCCATATCAGAATTAATTACGCGTATCTTCATGTTAAGTAACATAACATCATTTTACCGTCTTGACGCTTTATTGTTATTGTAACATTTACACGCAGACGTCCAGCGGCGGTGCGGCTGCGAGCGCGTGCGGCTGGGGCGTGACGCTATCGACAGCGCGCTGCGAGTTCGGCGCGTACGAGCTGCACCTGCCGCCGTGGCGCTGCGTCACCGCGTTGCCCGGCCGCATCGTCGTGCCGCCGCACAGCGAGCAGGTCAGCGCAATACCCTCATCACAATAGTCAACAATACTCGCATTGTCCATAAATCCTTGAACATAATGAAGAATTTTGGAAGATTTATTGCTGTACTGTGAGATAGACATGATTTTCAGACATGAAAGATAAAAAAATAATGATGATAATGGCATGGTGGCTTCATAATACTGCTATTATGAAGCCACCATGCCATACAAGTAAATCTTTTATATTTTAAATATACAGTCAAAAGTGGTGACTGAGTAGCCCGTTACCGTAGTACGCACGAATTAACATTCGTACGTTTAGTAACATCACTTCGTGCGTACCAAGCCATGAAGACTACTTCCAGATACTAGCTCACTTGTACGATTGTGGCAGTGCTACGCCAAATGCTATGCTACGTTCGTGTAAAATTGTGACGTAGACGGAGGTGAGTAATGGGCGCAGCTTAGCAGGTCCACTCACACTGACACACACTGACAAAGTTGACGCTAGTTTTTTCTTAACTTGGATGCTGCTTGCACGCGCACAAACTCGCTTGCTACGTAGTTCCGAGGAGCCCCTACAGCAGCAGAGTGTTATCCGGCATTAGATGGAGTAATATAATAAATTACAGGAAGACGAGACGTGCGAGGTCGAGTGCGGGTGCAAGCAGTGGGACATGGGGCGGCCGGGAGCGTGGGGCGCGTGGGGCCCGTGCCGCGGCGGCGCGCGCTCTCGCACCAAGCAGGCGCAGCTGCCCCCGCGAGTGGTGCTCTGCAAGCACTCTCTCAGGTACCTCTACATGGTTTGGTAGTGGTTATAGTGTACACCGAACTCGGATAACACAGTAGAGCAAGCAATGTACTGAGTCGGCTGCGTTAACACACTATTCATTCTTATTTTTTCATCGCCATTAATCGATAGCACTGCGCACCCCGCGTGCGCTTGTAGCGTAATTATTAGCAGAACACTATTGTTGCAATAAAAACCTTTACTGAACTATTCGAAAAATGTATAACGCTTTCTTTTCGCACCCATCGCATAAACCTCAACTGGTCTGCGCTACACATGTCTGGGCAAAAGCATTCCTATCGCCTTTTCAAATGAAATATATAAGTTAAATAAGCAATTAAATAAAAACTTATTATTTTTAAAACGAATCAATTCCATTAAAATTTCGACCCCGGAGTGCTGAGGTCTAATTGTATGAACACACTGCTGCTGGACGTATACAATCAAATATTGATACTCCAAATGAGAATAAACATGTAATCTAAGGCAAACGAGACATTCTAGGCCAACAAGATCTAATCTAGGCGACTACCGACACCCATGGACATGGCATCATTACTGTTCAGATGTGTTGCCGTCCTTTCATCCTCCCCTCCAACAGGCTGCCGGCTGCTCACAAACTGCACGAATCGCGCCAGCATAGCTGTCAATACAAGGCGGTGTCATGTTAGCGACAATGTAGCACGGTACAGCGAATTCACTAAACATGAATTAATTAGTCGAGCACCGGGCCAAACACTCTCCTCACCAGCTCCTAGTCCTAATTTGGGCACTACTCGGGGAGTGTTATACAGCACTAAACAACTCGGTCTCATTTAAGTCACGTGTAGAATAATTTTGTAGCAGATTCGTGTCTATCCAATGGGCGAACTGCAGCGAAGACGCCGACGGCTCCTGGCTCAGTCGCAGCGGCACTACCATGTACTCGGATGGATACCTCGGTATGAGTTTTAGTATCTTTTACATAAGACCTACTTTGCATAAACTATAAATATGTATAATATTTTCGCATGAATTTAATATAAATACGTTCACCCACTTTGCGAGTCGAGTATTCTCTCAACTGTTTTGTAAAAGAAATGTTTAGTATAGAAAGCCACCCTTTCCTTTTAACTCATACTAGCGATCCCTCAGAAATCATAACTTGATCTTAATTAATCATAAAAAACATTCAATTTGAAATTACAGTTATTTTGAATTACTTACAGTTTGAATGTAAAACCATTTTGTATATCTAAAAACCGAACGTCATATTATGGTAAACGACTGTTGACAGGGTCACAAAATGCGCATTACGTGAGTAGAAGTGTTGTGTCCTTGCAGTAGTGTCGCTTAGTATTTAGTTGCAACAATAAAATCTACTTCTTCTTCGTCCTAGCCTTATCCCGTTTGTACATCATCAGTCATCAGACGTTAGTTTTTACACGACTGCCATGAGACCTGTAAAGCCCAGAAGGGAAACTAGGCCCATTGCTAGATAAGGTCATATTCGAATACACGGATCCAAGTTTCGTCGCGATATTCCGTCACAGTAAGAGAGATCATTTGTACATGGTGGGCTTTGAACCGAGCACGGGTCCATAGATCATTTTAGAAATCCAAAGCTCAAACCATAAGACCACCAAGGCTCTAAGAAAGTATTTATTAGAGCCTCGGCGTAACGTACAATTCATACATACCTTTTAAAATAAATAATTCGGATACAGTCACATCAATAATTAGTATACAGAAAAAATCAAAATATAGACAAGAGAAAATTAAAAAGTTGTATTTGTCATGTCCAGAGGGCAGCACCTCCGTGCTGCTGGTGGTGTGGACTGCGACCATCTGCCTTACCGTATACGGAGCGTTGATGATATACCGCGGTATCATCAGGTAAAACTCAAGTTATTTCTTAAGGTAGTAATTGGGCCTGCACGAAGCATGAAGCTGTCGCATTTTGTGGAGCTTGTGAAAGCCTAGTAGTGGCCTATCGGAGATAGGAAAAATGTGGAGAACTCATGACCTCTAGTTGTGAGGATATTATACACATCGAGTCTTCCGAAATGCTTCGATAGCCATTTTGTTTATAAATGATATAAAAAGTCCACGATTGGTCACTGTTGGTTAAAACTGCGTATGTCAGCAACCGAGGTGCAGCGACGAATTCACACGATCAAACTTTTCAATTTTATATATTCTTCATATATATAAGGAATAAATATAAAATTTGATTACGGGCTGGCGCAGTGGTAACATAGCTCGGATAATCATCCATGTTACGCCAGGTCAAGCATGTTTATCTATGTATTATATATATTTCTATAATAAAAAATTTAAATGTATTTACATTTTGTTAAAATTTTACCATGTCTAGTACCTGTAACACAAGTCCTTTAGGTCCTTAGCACAGGGGTAGGCTAACGTTATCGACAGATATTATTATCTTGAAGACGACATTATTTCTTCAACTCATTGTTTTTTACAGATGCCTCAGGAGCAGGAGGTTGAAGTCCGTGACCAAAGTGTAAGAGAGACGCTTGCGCTCGCGTACCTCCTATTATGTTACATTATTAGCCCTGTAGTGAATGTCGCGTTACCGTCTGTTTCTGTTATGTCCTAGGTAAGGTTTGTTGATTTACATTGATGTTTAACATCATTTTATGAGACCAATTCATTTTGTCGCGACATTGGTTGCGCTTAATTTTTGCATTATTGAAGATATGTTCCTTCCACATGTATACATCGCGCCTTGAGCCATAATCAAAGAACCCGTGGGCTGTATTCCGAAAAATCCAGCACTCCAGGTGTGCCGATAGAAAGGGACAAGAAAAAACTTAATGTAATGATCAGCGCCATCAATGCACTCAGATTGAATACTTAGGTGCGCGTAAAATAAGTACTGACGTATTATAATAGATGGCGCTACACTACTACGTGGTGGCAGTTATGGTGACGCGAGTTTAGTTTTCCAATGCCAAAAAGTACCCATCTTTTCTAGAGAAGTTTTCTCATCCAAAATAATCAAGCTCGTTATTTCACGTAACGGTCAAAAATGGCAACGTTACGGATGGAGAGTTCCATCCCATCCCATCATACCGTCTTTAGGATAATTAGTAAAAAAGGGAGAATATAATTTAGTGCCGATAAGTTTAAATACTAGGATCAGGCTTGTCACCTAGATGTTAAAGGAAAACCAGGTGAATATTTTTTGGCAACAGAACAATGTAACTACCATGATAGAAGGGTGCATAAGTGACGGATGATAAAGTATCAGTGCAGCAGTTTTATCGGAATCGTACAATAAAGTAAGGATATATTTGCTAAGCCAAAAAAATATTTTAATTTAAGAATAATATCACGAAGAACCAATGTATTTATGAACCAAATAATGTAATTGTACTAATAATATTCTTTCGACTATGGTCAAAATTTCGCTGAAATTCACTGCGTAGTGTCAACGGACTCCAGAAATAACGAAAACAGTTCTGACAAAGTTATTCGATATAGTCGCGCCATATTTCAATGTCTGTTGGCGCCATAAGGGGCAACGGCGACTGACGGAGTCACAGCGAAGAGAAATTTTAAACGCAACCTTAAGTACTTACTTTTAAGCCTGTAATTTGTGAAAAAAAAATAACCACACACACTGCTTATTTCATTTCGTTGTATCAACATGCAACTGCAGTTATTATAAATAATTATTTTTGGTTAAACTGTTCTAAATGAGTCACTTAGGCAACATTCAATCTGTGTGCACCGATCCATAGATTGAAATGTACTCTCTAGCTCGAAATGTAAGGTTTTAATAGTTGGAATAAGCGTATGTGTTTATGAATACAAATCACTGATGTAATTTAAAATTGTAACATCTTTGACAACAGTCTGTCCGTGAGTGCTTCCATGTTTTTACGACATATGAATATGCTAATATAAAGTTGAGTGCGGTTTAGGAAATTATCTTGCGATTAGCCACTGTGTTGATAAGACTTTCTGATTGACAATATTTCTAGTTTTAGCTTTGGAATCTGGTTTAGGATTGCAAATTATACAAATATACTAGTTTAAATGAAACTGTATAGTTGTATTACAAAAATGTCACAAAAATGCCGCATTTTTATTCATACCACGATATTCGAAACATTTTGTTTATTTACGCCTTTTAAAACGTTCTATTTCATGACCACAAGTTTCCTAATTCAAAAAGTAATGCGTAATACGACTTTTTGAAATATTGTCAATTTTGAGTTCACTTGGTATTTCTAAATTTGACAAGTCAAGAGTGGAAGGGTCGAGGTAGTGTATGGCGTCCGACGTTTACGTTTTGCAGCCGCAGGCGCAGACGTTTGCAACGCTTTAAGTCGCCACCGCACAAATCTGCGATAGGACGTCGCAACCCAAGTACCAACGTTGCAAATTCAAGTTACTGTACTATATGTGCAGATCAAGACGGTATATTTTACGTGCTGTGAGCGGTCAGATTCTTTTTTTTTTAATTTGTGTGGGGGGCCCTAACTTGAAGCCCTGGCTCAAAACTATCTTATATATAATATGTTACTTGTAAATTTAGTTCGTCATTTTTACATATCCGATGATCTGTGCGAAATATTTTTAATACAAGATTATGATGTTCGATGAAAATAATAATGACCTAAGATTAGTACCGGATTATGCATAGTGAGTGCTTAGCGCCCGTCAGCCCCTACCACTTCAAAAAAATGAATCCTCGATGACAACATCATTTGTTTGTCAGTGTCCAATCGGGCATTGACTGAAGTTAACGAGCTTAAGCGCAATAGCAAGTAGCGCCGACAGCGGCGTACTACATATGGTATGTACCTTTAACTAATTATTTATTGTACATAATCAATAAGAATATTTCGTACGGTCAATTTTAGCTAACATTTTTATAGTTGCGACGATGTTTTTATCCAAATTATTTGTGAAATTTGTATAAGTAGTGTAACCTATTTTAATGTAGAACGGTACTGCCCGGTTAAGACTTGTAGCTCTAGATCGTAGCGACCAAAAGAGACGGGACACATCATACCACATATCAGAACTAAGCCCTCTTGGATAAGGTTTGTGTAATCAACTTGGCCAACGGGTTAGCACGTTTTAATAAATATATAGCAGTGGGGCCACTATACGCTGATTCAATTGTATTTATCGAAGATCAATTCACATTAAGCGAAACGGATTTTAAGTAAATATTTTAATGATTTTAAGAAAAATGTAAATTAAATTCATCTCAATGCGTGCAACAATCGTTATATTAATTTGGTAACAATAAAAATAAATTAAATGAGAATTTGCTCAATTGAGAATTTTATTACTGTCCGTATACACGGAATTAATGAACGCCTACTATCACTTTAGTGACGTGATCGGCTAATCAAACAATAGACCATAAATAACTTATGGTATTAGCCAATCCCACCTCGAAAGTAATCGTGAATGAAGAGATCAGTCCAGCCATCCTTAGCAATTCTCTTACAATTAAATTCAGCCGAGTCTACGTTCTTTATGGTATGTCCAATTTCCGGTGCAGCAGGAATGTTGTGCTGAATAAATGTTGAGTCGGAATTATTTTCCTACATATAACGTATATTTAAAACAGAATCTTAATGTGTACATACTTACAAGCACTTTCAGTCCATTGCAGATAATACTAAAGCTTACGATATCAAGACTTTAGAGCTTTGGCGCACAAAATATTTTTATGGCTAGGCATTAAAATATTTAGGGCAAATATAAACCCATTCGAGGTCATAACCGTATGTAACTTTTGTAGTTTTTGCATAAGCCCATGTATTGTGTACTATGTATAGTTGATGTTACTCGACTTCTATTTCTTCTGATGTTCTTCTCTTATGTTGTAAATAACGTTCTAAACTGTTTAATGATATTTTAAAGTCTATTTTTATGTACGGCTCCTATTTATAAAGCTCGTTCCTTCATGACAATATAAATATATCTTTTTATATTCCGAGCGACGATCGAGCGGAACTAGATTAAATATTGTACGAATAATTATATCATATTCACTTAGATTGTAGTTAATGACCAAAGTTCGGTGTATATTCTGAAGCTATATAAAATAGTTTTTACAGGTACCCATTGTTCGGTACGAGGGCACTACATCTGCGTAATAATTATACGGGTGACTTTTTATGACTATCGATACATATAAAGACATGAGCATCGGTAGTCATAATAATGCTCCGAATGCTCGTGTTGTCTCTTGTATACTATAAAAATATTTTTTGAAGTCACTACAAGCAGCGCGGTGGATGTCCGTACTCAGTATTGCGAGAGTAGGCGTGCTGCCTGTACCTGTAGTTGTGAGTTGTCCTGCCCGTCATACAGTGGTACGGTACGAGTGACTACACGACAGACAGGATAATTCCTTATCCTATGAACATCAGGTTAGCGTCCAAATGTTTTCAGCAGGCGTCAAATTCTATCTCTATCGCTATGCTACATTTAGGTGTGCTTAAGCTAGTCAACACTTAATATAAGAACAGCATTATTTCAATTTTATTGTGTGAATATATTAAAGCAGTACAAATATAATTCAGTTTCAGCTTTCCTTTACCGATGACACATTATGTATTAAGTATTAATGTTAACCTAGTTTCACTCGTTCGTCACCGTTCTACAGTTTGTTTGAAAAGCTCTTACTATTTTCAGCTTCTTCTGTCCTGTTCACTTTGTCTGCTCGAGAGTACTAAGCTCGATGTAATCCATATTTAACATTATTGATGTGAAACATGATAGTTATGAAATCGTGTTAGACAATACAATATTTGATATTTAATAAAATTTGATTGTGTTTTTATAAATGCTGTTTTAATTTTATCAATCCATAGCATAATTTGTGATCATCGTTACATCTTAAGTGCAACATGAAGTCTTAAGGGGGCTGAGTGGCTAAAACGTGCACTTTACGAATATACTATTAATAATATTACCCTAGGAACTTCTACATAACCTATTATTTAACACTAGTGCATCATTGATTTAATAAATACACGATTTATACTGAACTGTCAGTCTAAAGAATCACCCCTGGTTTTAGCTACATAAACTTGTTTATGAATTGAACCTTACGCGCATGAACTTAAGTTGTTTTTACATTTCTCACCACGTACGGTCATGAGACACTGACAGTGTATCTTGGTACTTTTTAAAATCAATATATGATAGTGAAAGTTTTGCTTGTAGTCGCGAAATAAATATATTCAATACAAAATATAATAATATATATTATCCCTGTGAGGATTAGTTTGTGGACATCACTTCATCGCTAAGCTTTCGAACTTCGATATAACAATGAAAAATGTAACACCGGCACCAATATTGAAAATGATAAAAAAAATAAAAAAAAAGCAACACACATTTATCCGTACCGTAAAAGATGCGTATGGCAATCATGGCCTACCACAGGCTTATTGTTTTGCAGTTTATAACAGTTGAGAGCGCGGTACTTCGACAGTCGTGCGAATTCCACTGCAGCCTCCCATATGGCGCTATGTCCTAGAAATAGAGCCTTAGTATTAAACTTTTATCATAATAATATAACTGAAACAAACTTATATTTCACATTTTATTTTGTTTCAAGCTGCTTAGAGCTTCTTCATATTGTAAGTCGGCTAAGCCCTTTCTGACAATGTCGTTTACTCTCGCTGCCGTCAGCTGACGCCTTTTTTCCTTCAAATCATTTTCAACTACCGCCAGGTTCTCAACATTATTTAACAATACCTGTAAGTGAATGGTTTATTTAAATTAAGTAATTCACAAGTTGCGTCAAACTATTTAGTCCTTTTTCCTCCAAAAGGAGACTCCTGAAGTATTCATAGAATGTTCTATAAATATAAAAGCGAAAAGCCACACATTCACGCATCACGAAATCTCAGAATCTACAAGGGTTAAGAGTTTCAAATTGTCAATGCGACTTTTTTACAGGATATAGGTGGCTCTCTAAGACGGAATTTTGCGACCCTTAAGGTTTTAATAATTTGTATGGAACTTTGTTAAGAACGTTGCTTCGTTAAGCTGCTGTCAGCGATATCTTCCGAATTACACGCAGCTGAAACCGCAGGATAATATTGTGCCGCTAGTATTATCGTAACAAAATAGACACTATATGAATGTATGTTACAGTGAAATATGAAAACATCTGAAACATATTTTATCATTATGATATTTTTCTCAATAAATTAGGAACTATATCACAGCGTAAGGAGATTTTTCTAGTTGCATCGCAGCTTTACGAGCCCTAACCATAGTTGGCGAATTAGAGGCGAAAAGTTCTGAACAATAGTAATCCCTCAATTTTTGTGCCCCCACTTCTATTGGCCCAGTTTGTTCATTACTGCTACATATTAATGGCATAATCAAATCTGAAAACAACTTTGGCTGGTAAGTGTCGTAACAAACGAGACTGGGGCTTATTTCGGATAATCTACATCTCAAAGTATCTTCATTGCAGTATGGCAAGCAAATTGCGCAATATTCCGCCAAAGCCCGGAATATTTTCCAGTCATGGCGAGCTTTACCGGGAGGTGTAACGGCGGGTAGTGCAAATTGAGGCCGACATTCCATATTTAAGAAAGTTCCTCCCGACTCGGTGTAAGCCGATCCAGGTAGTATAACAGAAGCATTCGTCGCACCTATGTCCCCTTGATATCCTACGTAAATTATATGACAGTTGGGATTCGCTCTCCAATCGTGAAATATCTCATCTGCCCCTAATGATATTACAACACTAGGGCCAATATTTTGCAGTGAGTCTGAAGCGCCTGGTTTCCAACCACACTCCAAAGCCCCGGCAAAACTTGCTTCCTTTGTCACTATATTTAGAACTTTCCAACCATCGTCTACTTTGATATTCGATACTAATTTCATTAGTCGAGCCATTATTTTAGGGGCACCACAGGCAGAGAGTTGATCGATGCCAACAAATATTAAGGGTCGCTTTGCATGATTTAAGATGTCTTCAGCACCAGACAGTGATTTCAAATCTTCTCCTATATAATTAACATGATAATTATAGTCACAGCAAGGTCCAACAGCAAAAATATCGCACTCATTTGTTATATATGCCTGTCTTATCCAAGCATTCAGAATGGGAGCTTCAAACCTAGGATTTGTGCCAAAAAGTATAATTTTATCTGCTTGTACTATATTCTTCATTTGAATGTTCAATGAATATCCGGCTCTAATATCAATTCCCGTCTCAGAATAAGAGAAATCCCGCTCAATGTATGTATTCTCACAGCCTAGCGCATTTAACAAATCTTTGGCCACGACCAACGTCTCAACGTTGCAGTGAGGTCCTGCGACAGCCACAATTTTCTTGGGATTACTACACCCTATAACTCTTGCAGTTTGAGTCAAAGCCTTATGCCAGTCTACGGGAATCAAACACCTATCTGTTCTATACATTGGTGATACTAATCTTTGCATGTCCAGGGAATCAACCGCCCAGCGACCTTTGTCAGAGAGCCATTCTTGATTAATTTCATCGTTTTCTCGTGGTAACACACGTAATACTCTGTCGGATTTGTGATTTATTACTATATTAGTTCCAGTAGCGTCAGTGACATCTATGGAGTTCGTTCGCTTTACTTCCCACGGTCTCGCCTTAAACATATACGGCTTAGATGTTAAAGCTCCAACTGGGCATAAATCTATAATATTTCCGGACAACTCCGACAAAAACATTTTGTCAACGTAAGTACCGACAAGCATTTCGCCGCCTCGGCCCGTTGATCCCAACACATCCATACCACAAACTTGTGAAGCAAACCTTATGCAGCGTGTGCAATGAATACACCTCGTCATTTCTGTACGTATAAGTGGACCCAAATCTTTGTCTTCGACTGCTCTTTTACCTTTAAAATGGATATCAGTGAAACGAGAACGATCGCTGCCAAAATTCATTGTTAGATCTTGTAAATCACATTCACCGCCTTGGTCGCATATTGGGCAGTCCAAAGGATGGTCAACTAAGAGAAATTCTAAAACAGCTTCTTGAGCCTTATATGTTAAGTCAGAGTTCGTTCGTATCTTCATATCTTTGTATACGGGCATGGCACACGCTACCTGCGGCTTCCACATGCCTTCTATTTCAACCAAACACATTCTACAATTGCCTGCGATCGACAGACGTTCGTGGTAACAAAATGTAGGTGTCGTTACTTGTTCTCTACGCAACGCTTGGAGAACTGTGAAGTAATTCGGAACCGATACGTTTTTGCCGTTAATATATACGTTTACTTCAGACTTCATTCTGACACTGTGTTTTCTCGGAATAATGACTTTCATAATATTAGAACTTATTCTTTTTATTAACATTATTTCCAGTTTTATTAGTTTTATTTCTATTTTAATTATTTTCTTCTTGGTTCAATATTCTTATTGTTGAGCTTGAGTTTTATAATTGACACTATTGACATGTAGTTGTTTTATGGTAATGACAATAGAAATGATTTAAAAATACCTGATGTATAGAGTTTACAAGTTGCACAAGGCCCTCTTTGAATTGTAAAAATATTTCTGTTGCTCTTTGGTACCTAAAAAAAGTAATGGGTTAACAGTACGTAGTTTTAACATATAGTTTGTGGAGTTAACTAATTATTTACCTAATAATGAAACTAGCGTTTATTTAGGAAGTGTCACACAGCTGACTCCGAGGCGGTACCTCTCGGTCACATGATATTGCCGTACACGTCAGTTATAACGTTGCGTTTCGAGCAGTCTGTGAATGTCCGCCAAAACATTGGGTGAATGAGGGCAATGGATCTACATAACCAAATGTCGTGGGACGCGGTGGTCACTTATTCTTCCGATTTCTCATTTTCCGAGCTGTAAAGAGATCGTGAGTTGTAATTAATACGTTAGTAATAATAGAATACGTTAGTAAGAATAGAATAGAAAATGGTCACCTAACCTTTCATCTGTATGACGTCACGGGAAAAAACATTCTCTTCTAGATTATTTGTTACGTAATTGGATTATTGACTGTAAGCTACTTTTAACATGACGGCATACATATGCTAAGCAGTGGCCTAAACTCCGAAATATGCCATGGAGCCCGCCCCGAGGGCGGTCCGGTCGGAGGCCAGTGCGCTCAGGTGGAACTTTGCATGCATTGCTATAGCTTGTCTTTATCAAGAGACTGAGGACTAGAGAGGCCGCATCCGATGAATTCGTCACGGATCACGGATATACTTTTAGTTATGTCACGCTTCAATTTACTGTGTATATGTACTTGTGATCATGCATAGTATCAGTAAAGGCATAGTCCAAGGCGAGGCGGAGCGTCCGCGCTGCCCGCGGCGCCGCCGTGGTTGCTAGCACCCGTCGGGCCCCCCGCTCTAGGCACCGCGCACGCAGCAGCAGCTGGCACGTGTCCGAACTCGCCAGGGTGCGCTCCCAGCCGCTTCTGAAATGTCAACACTTCTATCTGTGGACACTGTTGGTGTACGTATATATGTTTACTAATATAATAATGGTTGTAAATAAGCTGTAAGTGTTTCTTAAAAATAAAATAAAATAAATCAATAAGTTCAATATTGCCTATAAGACGGCCGATCTTCTGCTTCTTAGATTGGACCCAGACTACTGCAATCCTGTTCGCAACCACAAAAATTTACCATAAGACCAAGACAAAACATACGTCTTAGCGCTAATTGAAAACTGTAATTGTTAAGGTAATTGGCTTGTTTTTACAGGATACGGGGGCAAACGAGCAAGCGGAGGCTTTTTACGACTACCGACGCCCATGAACTTCCACATAATTACTATTCAGAAGCGTTGCATATTGCATATATCATGTATTACGTTTGTCGCTTTGTTTAGACACAATTCTGTGTACAAATTTAACCAGTGTATAGAAGACACATGAATATCATTCCCGTAGAAACTACGTAACACGTAATAAAGGATCAAACATGAACAATTAAATATGAAGTATTTCATTCATGCCATTTTCACCCTTGAACCTATAATATCTTAGCCGTCATCATCTAAGACAGCATCTAAATAATTTAGCCGCAGTCAGTATCGGGCGAATCCAGGGCGGATCGCTTGTGACAGTTGAAGTGAACGTAAAACATTCCTTACGAGGTTTCAATATTTACAGGTAACCGCTAACGTTTCACTGCGTATCGTTATAATATCATCCATAAATTACGTCGATTCAATACGAGATTGTTTAATGGGTACATAGGAAATATGTTATCCAATGGAATGATATGAATAGTTAATATATAAATGATATGAATAGTTAATAATTAAATTCCCTAAACCAGAAGAGACACAAAAGTCTTCGCTAGTCCGTTGAACTGTAGAGGCGGGAGCAATAGCGTCGCCAAGCAGTAGCGGGTCCCTACGAAATAAAAAAACTAAGTCCTAACACCGAATGAACTTACTTGCCGATGGCCGCAAATTTCCAGGTTGCAAGAGCTTCGTCCAGATGCCGGACAGCTGTTTGGGCGTATTCACTGGACGCTCGCAATCTCGCGGTCGCTAGAGCGAGAGCGTCGCGTAACGCCTGCGCTCGATCCATCGCTACTTCAATTTGCAGGCCCGGCCTTTTTTCTTCAATCCATATACTTTCTGTAAATTACGTCAATATTCCAAGACACACATATACATCCAAATAAACAACTAGCTTTATATAAAGCTAGCTGTGACATAATGAATGACTAAACTTAAAAAAAAACTCATTGTAGCACCAAATAAGCTCAAATTATTGAGCTATATCTCAAATGATTCCGTTCACTTTAGCCTGCTAGCTTCACAGACATTAAATACGCATGTACAGCTCCAGAAATATTTTTACTACTCGATCTGGAGAGACGTAAAGACTTTTTTTATTGTGCAAACACACACTTGTGACGTAGCATTTTTGTTTCATCAAGTTTTAAATCAAACGTTTGCTAAATTCAATTTCTATACAAACCCAGCAACGTCCGTATCTGTGTGTAGAGCGCTCGTATCCGCAGTATCTGCGCGTGCAACACTCGTCTCTCTTTTTGCAGTTCAGCTTCCCGTGAGCGAAGCCAGGACAACTCCAATCGGCGCATTTCCTGCTAACAATTCTGCTGTATGTTTTTTTTCTATAGAATACGGGGTAATCGAGCATTCAACGCCTTTTTACGACTACCGACGCCCATGTACATCCACATAAGTACTATGAATATGAGTTGCCCTCCTTTCCCCCACCCGCTAATGGGCCACCGGCTACTCACAAACGAGCACGAAACACGACACTATAGATGTCACTTTACGGCGGTATTTTGTGAGTGAGAGGTACCTCCCCGGTCGTGCCGGCCCAATTCCGTTGCATAGGAGGATGTAGTGTCATGCACTATGCATGGCACTACCTCCTCCCGAAATGTCTATATGTATGTGGTAATACATAGACCTTTTTCCAGCAATGGGACATATATGCTCTATATACTAAAACTGAATTCTAATATTATAATTGAATAACTGTATCATTTGGAGGCCGTTCGAAATAAATTACATTGAAATGATAGAGAAAATTCAAAAAAAGTTTATTCGTTGGCTGTACAGAAAGCCCTATGTATATTTAGTGGGTTATCCAATCCAATATATATGTAGAGGCTTGAATATATACTACTCAAAACAAAATAAGGGCCACTAAGATTTTTTGATGTATCATGAAAATAATAAAGACATTAACTTTTTTTACTACTCTGGATTAAATTCCTCACGTTTTCATCTGGAATCTCCTCCCAAGCATCTTTCAAAGCGTCAATCGGCTGCTGTTGGTTGTAGACGCCTTGCTCATTCTCTCTAAATCTTCGTTTCAATTGGTCCCACAATTGATCGATCGGATTTAAATCCGGACTGTTAGCTGGCCACGGTAATACCACAATATGAGACCCTTCTAGGACAGTTTGGGTTGATCGAGCTGTGTGTGCACGGGTATTATTTTGCATCAGGATGAATCGAGGCCCCACACACTGTGCAAATGGAATCACTTGAGGCCTGATGACGTCCTCGATGTAACGTTTTGCAGTTACGGTACCCGAATATAAATTGTGAGCTCGGTTTTACCGTGTAAACTAATCCCACCCCAAACCATTACGTTGGGACCACCGAAACGGTCAACTTCGTGAATGCAGGACTCTGAATACCGCTCGCCGCGTCGTCTCCATACTCTAACACGCCGCTCATCATTAAGTTATTTTACTTTGCAAAAAGCACCTTGCCCCACTGATTAATCAACCAGTTCAAATACTGACGAAAGGATCTTAATCGGTTTGCACGTTGAACCCTGCTCAGAGGAATTCGAACAACTCGTCTTGACGTTTGCTGGTCTTCGTGCAATCGATTACGTATAGTTTGATCACTGACTCGGGTACCCGTCGTCAGCCGCAGCTGGTGCTGTGACTTACGGGCCGCTACTGTACGATCACGACGAGCACCTAGTTGGATGTACCGATCCTCATGAGTCGTTGTTATGCGAACTCTACCAGCACCAGGTCTCCTGGCAACACTGCCCGTGTCTTGGAAGCGATTCCATACATTTTGGACAGCTCTTCTAGAAAAACCCAACTGCAAACCCATGTAACGCTGAGAATCCTTCTTGACTCATAGTCCTGGCTCTGGTTGCTGTAATCGTATCCATGTGCCTTCGTACTGGTGGAATGTTTAACGCGAGATGATCAATGAATAAATTAAAATTGAAAAGGGAATTCTTTTTCCTAAAGTAACCGAAACAAGTTAAGAAGACAATCAAAGAATAAAATCCAATTATTTTTTTCTTAAAATGATGGCCAAATTTTTTTAAATTAGGAACACGAACACATAACATAAAAAAAGTATAAAAGAGATCAAACACCAAAGAGTTCGTAATATGAATATAATGCTACTTATCAGTTACTTTCAGTTTACTAAATTGCACTTAAATGTAAATAAACTAGTGGCCCTTATTTTGTTTTGAGTAGTATATATTGGGATTAGATATTGGAGGAACAGGCTCCTGGGGATGGTAGGGTATGATAGATTGAAACTTTATTATCCTGTAAAGCGGATTCAAGGCAGATTTACATGTGCCGGATAACTACCTTACCATTTTCAATTGCTTAACCGTTTTACAGAACAGCAAGCGCAGGACAAGCGCCACTGGCTCGTGCACTACTCTTGCTTAACGGTTTTACTAAAAATTATTTGGATGTATTTCATACTCCACCAATGCAATTTATAAAAAGTGTAAATTCAATGATAGAAATTGTATAACCCGAATACTTTGATTTTTTTCTTTTTTTTATTGTGTTATTGTATAGTTACATGTTATAATTTTCTTTATGTATTGTTTGTGTTTAGCTGTCGCCCGTTGGGACGCACTAGGCGTCTGCAATGTTCATTCTGTCATGTTTAATTAATCAATAAATATACAAATTATAAAGAAACGACCCTACACCTATATCAAAGGCCAGTAACGCGCCTGCAAAACTTCGGGTTGTGCGGATGTTTACGGGCGGCGGTAGATACCTAGCACCTGTTCGTTTGCCCCTTAACATATAAAAAGTAAAGTTTTTAATTCTGTTTGTTATCACCATGTCGGCATTGCTCGAGATTTCTTAGGCAATTGTGATCCATCCGATCATGGTACTATCGTCATCACGATACTAAAGTTTCTAGCAGAAAGCTACACTATACAGAAGCGGCATGTTATGCTATATTTCACTACTCTCTGCCCTAAGGTTTCATCCGTAAAATGTATCCCAAAAAATAGTTTATTTTCTTCGCCTCATAAAAATAGTGAACGATCAAAGAAGCAGGCACGTGTCGGCTAGTATTGTATACTCTAGCGAATGGTGTAGTCGTTGTGCGACACCTCAGAAGGCTGTGTTAAGCAAAGTACAATCAGGAACGTAGCCTTGACTAATTTACATAAAGCCTTTTTTCCTTGGTTGTTTTCGTTTATTGTTCTATTGGTTTCGTCGTCCGGCGACGATGCTATTATTACATACGTATTATTACATGGTATTTGGAAATCATGAATTGAGCCGCTTACTGGTTCCGTAATTTTTAAGTATTTATAAAACCACATTTGAAAATAATATATTAATAGGCCCCCTATTGGTTTCGTCATTCTAATATTGTTTTAAAGCGTTATGGAAGTTAGCGAATTAGGATAAGTAGCGATGACATGGACCCCGGGCCCGCTACGTAGACATCTCGCCACTGCCTGCGCCACCGACTACAGTTTGCTGTAGTTCTTGTTACAACGGTTGAGATTCGCCATCTGTCATAGAATTATCTACAAAAATAAACAACTTTAATATTATAAATGATAATGGATGTTCCAATTTAACATCTAAAATATATATAAAAGCGAGGTACCGCTAATTGATAAATCTCGAAATCTTAGAAACTGTAACGCCTACAAACTTGGTATCCGTTAAGTACGAATTTTACGGAACTCCGACCATAGAGGTGCGTTTTTGGGGGTGGAGTACGCGGGTAAATCCGCAAGTGTTGTTGTAATCTTAAAATTGTTTCAACTCAGGTATGTCGATGAAAATGAGTTGTACCAAACAGTTGGGGATGGGCTAGATTCCGAAAATTTGTTTTTTAACAGATAAAACTTTGGACCCCTTTTTTTCATTGTCGTATCTTGTAGCTCCGCGACCATCCCACGTTTGGACATAAAAATAAAATTATTACAAAATTATCCTATGTCCTATCTATTAGCCTCGTATTTAGATATTTAAAAGTTATTTTATTGAAGTTATACTTTTTTTGGCGCGTTAGGGAAAAATGATGTTAGTATTTTTTTTTTGAGCGCGCGCACATCCTCACGAAAAACCGACACCCAGAAGTTTGCCGTGGTCAACATTATATTTTGTTACGCAAACGAATTATAAATTCTATCATGTGAACATAAGTTAGTACACACACACACACACATTTTTTTGTTACAACTAGTAGAAATTCACATATTTGATTATTCTCACCTTCCTGTTCACATTAGCAATGAAATCTTCATTATCTGTAGCCAGAATTGGACGTTTGTAAAGATCTAAGCTCACAAACATCTGCAAATATAAATTGTTTTACTTAGTATATGTATGTTAATACCACTGCCGCACTGTAGTTCGGTGTATGTGGATAAAGTCTTAGATTTTTGTGCGGTTTTATCACTACAAGAAAAACAACAACAACACATATTCACACCAGCTCCCTAATGGGGTAGGCAGAGAGAAATTTAGTTTTAGCTGTTATATTTACCCAGAAAAGGGCTTTTTCGAAATCCAAGCGTCAGGCCTGGCCAAAGGTTTATCAGATGCTGTCTGGAGATCGAGGCTAAAAGCTAACTATTACATGTTTTATCTTATTGCGCTGCGGTGTCACCATCATCAGTCATTACCGGCCCACAGCTGGACATGGTTTCTTTCAATTAACGCCAAGACGACCGATCACCTGTTACACTCAGCGCAATAAGAAACTTGTACCAGGTAGTTAACCTCAACAGTAAGTAAATGTGTGTGTAATGATACTTATCTGATTACACGACTTTTTTCAGCTCCCACGGTAATGCTAAAGATAATATTAGTTACTTTAGCTAATGTTACATATCTATCGGGATCCCTCGTTCCTATCTGCGGGAATGGGGGTGGGGGTCGACCACAATCTCGCCTACACCGTCGCCCGACGTGTCTCACATTCACCGATGAAGCTACACTGGACACATCCGTCAGCATAGAGCAGTTAAAAACTTACTTGATGCATCTTCTTTGCGTAATTGTGCGTAGATGTCCCTGCTTTTGTTGTATATTCGAACTCTCTGACTTCCTGGAAATTTTTTATGCGATATAATTTCCCCATTACTAAGTTATTAAAAAAACAGATGACAAACACAGATTTACGTTACATAGAGAACACTTCACCCCCTATACTACCTGGTGTGAGGTGGTGGCGGTGGTCTCAGTAAGTACTACGACGAACGTAACCGGATATACGTGCGTTAATCCGCGGGGTGATGCTAGTAGTTTGTAAATCTAGGAAATTTGGGATCAAATACTTTTACGTATATTAACATTTTGGGAGTTAGACATATTTTACGCGTCTCCTTTACATATACAGTTAGTATATATATATATATATATATATATATATATATATATATATATGCATAATGGGGTAGACAGAGCGAATGGGGTAGACAGTGTCACATGTTACGATCCTTACAGACCTGCCTCGCCTCCTCCACATGCACTAATCTCTTCATACAGACATGCCTGTTGCGAATGTTCTTGACGCCACCTTCGGACAGTACCCGAACCACCTGGTCATGGTAAATCAGTCTTGGTCTTCTGCGATATCTATACCCTTTCATATTCGCATTACATTTCTGTTCTGTTTTATGATTGAAAACCTGCCATTCTTTCTACATGCCCAAACCAACAGAGCCCTTTCTCATTTACATACCAACACTTTCTATAACTAAGTATACCTTTTACAATTAATATTTATAATTAAAAAAATAATGGTGTTCGACCAGTTTCCGCGTCTACCGCGTATTTGTATCCATATCATTATGTTGTAATCGAGAAGCACTACCTAAATCAAAAGACGCGGAGGACGCAACTAAGGTAAATCGAAAATTTGTCTAATGGGGTACCATTAAATGGTAATTTTAAATCAAATCCCTTCGAGTTCTATTGTCACTTCATAGTTTAGAACGGAATCCATGAAACTAATCATAGGTTTGTGAATTCTTTCAAATGACTTAAGCAGTTTGTCAACTCGTACCTGTTGTATACTCGCCAGCTCCGCCGTTACCACGTCCAACCTCTGCGCTGGAGACAGCTTCTCGCTGACCGCCACTTCATCCGACAGTCGCGCGAGCGCGGCGAGGATCGTCTCCTTTCGTTTCTGTTTTGGTAACATTTCTGACGCAGGCTACAAGAGTGACATGAAATAAAATAAACAAGAAATGTTTTATTTTAATCCCGTCGGACATTTTCTTTTCTCATTCTTCGGAAATATGTGTAGGAATACTAGTAGCGCTTTGCGGTTTCGCTCGCACAATCCTCATACTCCGCTCCTTCCGGTCGTAGCGTGGTGGTATAATGCCTACCAATAAATAGCCTTCGTGGACAAACGGGCTTAGCTTTATTTTTTCAGGTTGTTCCAGAGATTGGCACGTACAAATTAGCAGTTACAGTTACAATTGGCATAGATCGTAACATGTTGATAAGAGAAAGGAAAAAAAGATCTTCGCTGCATCTTTCGGTATAAATTCACCCCAATCTGTTTAGAGTCTGTGCAGAATTTACTGAGAACAAACTGAAAAAGGGCTTAAACCTAATTAAGTCTAATCGTGATTCTAGATAACTTTTACTGTATTTAAATCATGCAATGATTCAAAAATAGTAACAGAAATACGTTTGGAATTGGAAAAACCTTTTTCAAATAATGCTTACAAGAACTATTTAAATGAACGTACGAGTAAAAATGTGGTTTTACAATTAAAAAAATACAAACCGGCGACAAGGTGCTGATCGTAGACAAGCTCGTGCCGCAGCCCATTCCATCATCACACCAGCTTCTAGAATGTTCCTTTTGTGATCCATATACTTGTTAATGAACCCAAATACGATATCACGAGCGATCGAGACACTATATGAATAGTGCAAGTACGTGCTGGTACGACCACATGGCACGACTATCTAAGATGTGGGAAAAAAAGTTGATGTGCCATGTTTATTTTAATATAACATTGACCATAATGCAGTGAAACGAGTAGCGAGGTCTTTACATTCATATGAGGTATTTTCAATGTATAGTCTGTAATAGAGATAATATGGAGCATTGTGATGATCTAGAAGTGTAGAAAATCAATTGAGTGTGCTTTAGACTACACGACCGAAGTAAAATTTCTTTATTAATGCGAAACATTACCGGCTATGAGAGAAAGAAAAAGTGTGTGCACACCTCTCTGTCTTACCCTTACAGAAATATACGAAGAGTAACTATTTCTACTTCCGCTGGAATTTTTTCTCGCAACGCTCTCGTCACGCATTCATCAGCTTACTACCCAAGACAAGCGTGCGTAAAGAAGTTTTACTTGTGAATATTTAAAATAATTCGTCATATCCAAACTTACAACTTCTGGATGGCATAATTAATGGTCACGAATAGTAGGTAACAAAATGGCGTAGTGCCTTTAATTGTACATGAAACGCGTATATGTACCTACACTGATATTGTAAACATTGTTTGTTATTTCTTGTAAAGAAGAGTCGGCATCAAAAACCTATTAACATATTCCGAATTTAAACACCCCCATTGGGTATGAACAACTATTAACCTACTTAAGTTATCGCTTCAGATATTTAACTTTGAACCACTACAGTGTTCTTGCTCCGTTTTGACATGAAATAAAAATCGGGCATCCTGGATTTGGCGTAAGAAATAGATACTACATAATTTGAGTGACTTTTTAAAGTGAAACATTTTTAACGATGCCCCCTTTTTTCTGTCTGACGCATATCGCATTACACTCGGGTGACGTAACTATAATTTATTGATGTTTTTCAGGACAGACGACATGACGTGCTCTCCACGGGCAGGGGATGTAACACCGCCAGCTTCCAGACTTCGGACTGTTATTAGAAATTGAAAAATCATAACACATCATAACACTTTGGTCCGACCCGATACTCGGACCCCACACGGCTGTAGTGATTGTACATGCGCACCACTAGACCACCAGGCACTATACAAAGTGAAGGAGATATCCAATACACATTATAAATATACCTACTGGGCCAAATGGAGAGTAAACGCGCCAGAGGACGTGCTCTGGTAGGATGATCCGACCTGATGAGAGAGGAAGAAGGCTGATGAGGGTCATGTACTATACGCCGTACAACGCAAAAATTACTCAAAGGATTTAGGTGAAAAAGCACCGATTTATATTTACACAATAAAAATCCCTTGAGATCGATTTAAATATAACAGTTCTAACTATAAATTGTTTTCATAAAACCACACGTTTATTTTTAATTGTTTTTTACTGATAATTATATTAATCAAGGAATTGGAGACATTGTGTGTGGAGACATCTTCATTGAATGAATTGAATTCGTCTGTTCAGTATTTACCAAAACTTAACCTAATACATAGTCTCACAAAGCTGCTTACGTAGTTTGACTGTGCGATCTTCTGTCTCAAGGTATACAGTATTATATCTATGTTATATGCAAATATATTAACTTAAACTATTTAATAGATATCTTTTAAGTTAATGTGTAATCTTAACTTTATTGTCCTGTGTCCTAATGTCAGCAGGCACAGTATTAAGCAGGTAAGGAATGCGCTTTTTGAAAGTTCTGTATGTCATTCCATAGTATTCCATAGTAATTACTCACTAGGTACTTCATATTTAACTGCCGACATCGATCTGGTAGAGTGATTTTGCTGTCGACCCGTGAGTTACTCCCCTGACTGTTATCATAGTTATGAACTAATATTAAATATTTGTTTTAAACTAACGGATAGTATTTTACATATTTTAAATAACATATAATAATTTCATAGTACAATATATAATTTATATTTTATATTTTATTCATATTATTTATTTATATTTATATTTCATATAAATTAATTTATATATTTTGTGCTGAATACACAATATCAAAAGTGTTTACGGCGCAATCACGCCACAGGCGTGGTGACCTTCTGCAAAGTCCAGCAATTAGGTAATCACTGCGGGTACACTTTGATGGATGTCTGCTAATTAACTTTACTTACTCGATTTTGATAAAACAATTATTTTAGATTCTATATCGCTGCGTTCTCAATTCAAAAACTAGTAATTTTACAGGAAGTAATTAGGAATAAAAAGTAATTTTATTTGGAAAAGGCAGTAACATCTTCAGTGTAGCATTTCCTCGATCCGTTAGGAGAGGGGGAAAGGAGATCGACGCATCGTCATAGTAATTATGTGGATATTCATGGGCGTAGGGAGTTTTAAGAAGGCTACTGTTGCTCGTTTGCCCCCTATTCTATTTAAGAAAACTTCTCAATCGAATTGCTTTCTTAATATCTCAGTGTCTGTAGTAACAGCTAGTTAACGTTTTTGCGGTGTCTGAGTTACCTGAAGGATAATGGATCGTATTTTTATATTATCTGGTTATGCGTAAGTACTCTGTGTCTCCAGTGTTATACATACCATAAGTAAGCTGTGAATAATAACATTTTTTACTTGTAAGTTTTTCAATAATTATGTTCGTACCTATTAACTAATACTTCTTTTTTTTTTCTTATAAACCGATTACTAAATACTTGTAATTTTAGGACACTAACATTTGATATATTTAAAATTTTAAAACATTTATATAAGCTCTCTTATTTAAATAAAAGAGGAGCTAGGGGGATAAGGTTGGGACAATACCTACATATGCTACTATATGCAGCTATGGTACAAGCTCCCAAGTACCAATCTACTATCATTAAAACTGAAGGAATATGTGTGATTTTATGAAATGTATTACAACTTAGAAGCTAAGTAGAATATTATGACGTCGTTATGAATGAAATTACACTTGGTATAATATTATATAAAAATCACGTCTTTGTTTATTAAGTTGTATTTATCCTAAGAGCATTTAATACTCTAAGTATTTATACTATGCTTGATCAAGAACGCATTTGTCATTATGTTATGGTCAAGTCAACAAAATAGGGCAGTTAAGTAGAAATTGAGATATCCATTCACTATGTCTACCCGTTACGGTACTGGCATGAAGGTGTATTGTAAACTTACAGGGAGCCAACGACTCGTTGTCACGATTGTGACGCAGCTGTTTACTCGGCCAAGCACACCCTCGAGGTGTGCGCGAGATAGGCGGCGCTGCATCACGATCTGACATCATTTGTCAGAGGGGACTTATCATGGCTTCCTTCGATCGATGGCTTCCTTCTGCGAGACCTTCATGTCCCAGGAGGAAGCCGACGAACGGGTGAGAGAGGAGGCTGCCGACGTGGCCTCCGACAACGAATGGGGGTGCTACCTTCAACGCCTTCAATAGTGTCCCTCTGTTCCGTGTTGGGCCGGGATGGGAAACCCCACCACAACATAATCAAGACACGGTGTCGTGGAGACTGGTCATAGCGTAGCCGGACAGTCCCCGAGGAGATGAAGCCAAGGCCAGCCTGAAGCTGGAGGTATCCTGTTGCCTGTTGATCCGGGACCCTCCATTAATAGCGGCTGAAGGCCCCCGTAGGCACATAGTTGGTATTGCTACCCAATTGCCGAGTCCAACATAGGTCTGGGGGCCAACCCGGGTCCCCCGGTATCATGCGTAAATGTATTCCCCTTAGTCACCAAAAAAAAAAAAAGGAAAAAGGTGTATTGTAAACTTGTTTTCTAATGTGTCGGTGGCGTTGTATATTGTCAGTAAGATGCCAGTGATAATGTTTAGTAGAGGTTGTTGACGCTGAATTGAAGTCATATCTATCCATATTTTTAAGCTTCAATCTAAATTAGTCTATTATGAAATAAATAGTATTCCAAGATAGTTACCATATTCAAAAAATAAGCATAGGTTGTAGCTGTCTCAGATTTACTGTCAACAGTCAGGCGTCAACGTCATCTGCTACACATTCGTCACTGTCCGTTTGTCTTGTCATGTTAACTTATTTAGTTTATTTTAATTTTTAGCTGTTAATATTTAGTCTTTTAGTTAATGAAGAATATTTGACATCGTAAATCTAGTGCAACAAAATCCCAGCTGTAAGTACATGCATAACAAAGTGTTACCAAATTTGCCACATGTCCATAAAAGTATGAATCTTATACGTTGCTTTCTATTAATTGTTTTCAGGGTGATCAGGGTAAAGCAAAGACAGGGCCTGAGGTCCTGGCTTCGGCCTAATAGTTCATAGAATTCCCACAAACCTCATTATTAGAGACAAGTCCATAAGTACATGAAAAGTGAAATTTCACAATATTATACCACTTTCCCATCACTATGTCTCAATGGAATAACACATATAATTATAGCGGTCAGCAACAAGCATCTAGTGCATGGGATGGGGATGTAAATAGGCAGTATATGAATCAAGGTTACTATCAAAATGGGCAATATGACTCCAACAATCAGTATGTCAGTTTTAATGAGTTCATTTCACAAATACAAGGACCTAATTTACCCACAACCATTGCTGCCAGCTATAATAACGTCCAATATCAAAATTACCCCAGTAATCATTATACAAATGTAGCCAATTATCAAAGTGGGCCATCCAGGCAATCGGCTCAATTAGTTTACGGCTACCAAAATAACACTGCCAATTTTTCGAATAATCTAGATGTTTACCAAGATAGTACACAAAGTCAATATAACCAAGTGCCAGAACCAAATGGTTATTCCAGTGAGATAGTTTCAAAATCGACACTTACTCCAACTGCTAGTGAATTTATACCTAAAAATGCTAATAAAAATAGTAATAGTATAGTTAATGATGACAAAGTTGATGCACAAACATCTTTACCTTCAAATACGAAAGGAAATAGAAAAGAATCAAATTGGCAACCAACACCTTCTAGTTCCAGTTCGACTAACTGGCGAGAAAGACCTCAAAGTTCAAATGAAAATGGTCATTCTTCAACTGAAACTAACACTCAAGTACAAAAAAACTACAGATTTCAAAAGAATAATGATTACAATAGCAAGTATGACGAAAATGGTAAATATGCACAACAGAATAACTTCAGAAAAGATTTGTCTAATAACTATAATGATCACAACAATAGAAATAATAAAAACAAAAGAACAAACGACAACAATCCCAGTTCAGAATCTAGTTACTGTAATGAATATGGTAATACAAGATCTAGCAACAATTATAGAAACAAAAATCGAAATAATGATTTGCACAGAAACCAAGACTCCAACTATTATGGAGAGGGAAATGATCACAATGAAAGTGGCAATGCTAAAAATAACTCGAAATTAAAAAACAAACAAGACTCACAGTCGGGGTGGACATTTTATAATAGCACAATCCCAAAATCAAGTCAAGATGTACGTGCAGGCAGAAATGACAATAATTCTTCTAGGGGCCGTACATGGGCAGGAAGTCAGCGAGTCAGGTCTTCCGAGTACTCAAATGTTGAAGATGAAGAATTTGCTAATTCTTATATCCAATACCGTGAAGATAAAGACAACAAAAGCCCTGTCAAAGGAAAAGGAAAATCTACTGCAGGGTTTGCAGGTAACATCATTCTACAGTTATTTAGTTTCTAAGCGTTTTGTGAAAAACTAACATAAAATTATATTTGATACTATTTAGTGCATTGATTTTATTATATACATTCATGATTCATATTCAAATATAATTTTCTATTATGGAGGTATATAAGTAAGCCAGTACATCTCTTCCCATCTGCGGAAAAAGATGGGTGGGGGCTGTCCCACTGTCATCTTCCAAAACTAGAGGATACAAAAGTCTTTGCCAGTCCGATTATCTGTTATGGCAAATGCAATAGCATCATGGACAGTAATAGGGTCCTCTAATATAAATTAAACAAAATAATGTACTTTATGAAATGGTCAATTCTCAACAATACATATAATAAACATAGTAAAGAAGTTGTTTACTTTCAGATGGCAAGGAACTAACGCAACGGGAAAGGCTGAGTGAGCAATTAGATAAGGGAACCTTAGAATGTCTGGTATGCTGTGAACGGGTAAAGCAAATTGATCCAGTGTGGTACTGTGGGAATTGCTACCATGTGCTACACTTGAGGTGTATAAGGAAATGGGTCATGAGCAGTATGGTTGGTAAGTAATTTTTCATATCATTTAGATATTGATTGTATGCATGCAGTAGCCGGTCCAAGATGGATGCGAGTAGCAGGAGATCGATCGTTTTGGCGTTCATTGAAAGGCTATGTCCAGCAGTAGACTGTTAAGGGTTTTAATGTTAATATATAATATGTTAATATATAATATGTATATTTCTCTATTTTCTTATTATTTTTATTTTATAAAGTGAAAGTACTTGTGCAACACAGCTGGTGCCTATTGGAAGGCACACGACGAGATCAAGGCACATGATCACCTAACTGGGAACAAATACTTGTGTAAGACTTCAGTTTCACTTCAGTACAGAGCTAGATATAAATAATACACATTCCTAAAACTGGAGTTATTCAATGATAACTATTCCTAGACAAAAATAATTAAAAACAAACTTCCTTTTGGCAACTTAGTAAGAGGTAGTGCCACGCTCCATTGCAGTCGAATTAAGTTGACTTGACACAGAATGTGTGTTTTGCTCAATGTGACAACCATTATGTCATGTTTCGTGAGGTTTGTGAGTAGCTAGTGTTATATAACAGTTATGTGGAGGTCTGTGGGCATCAGTAGCCTTCAAAAGGCTCAGGCTGCTCAATTGTCCAAATGATTCACTCTGCATGATTTGCCCAGGCTGTAACTATACCCTTCATATATTAGTTGGTTCTCATAAGATCATTCATGTTAATCTTTCAGAGGGTAAATGGCGCTGCCCAGCCTGTCAAAATACTAGCCAAGATGTTCCAACAGAGTACCGCTGCATGTGTGGAGCTCTACGGAACCCAGAATACCAGAGAGGCTCCAGTGGTGCCCATACATGTGGCAAGTCTTGTAAAAGACCAAGAAACTGTCCTCATCCATGCACATTGCTGTGTCACCCCGGCCCATGTCCCCCTTGTCAGGCTACTATAAGCAAGTAAGATTATATAATGAGGATTATTACTATATAATTATTTAAAGTGACCACACTGTTTGACTGTTTATGATAATAAACATCAGATAAAATGTTAAACAGATTTGATACAATTTTCACCAATATGTACTATGCATCATGCACTGTGTCGACAAATAATTAAGAAAATCTATAGAACATTCTAGCTCTTATTACTGACTCTACTTAAAGTTGGTTAAGGTTGAGGTAACATAACATTTTGATGTCCAACATTTCATGCACACTGGAAAGATGCTTCTTACTTTCTTATTCTTAGTATGCAAAACAGTAGTTATGGACTTGAGTGCCATCTATCCAAACTGTATCAGTTTTCATTCTCATGCCTTGGGTAGATTGGACCCAAGTTTGTCATTACAGATAATTATAAAACTTTACTCTAACATTAAACAAATGTGTTGAATGTGTATATATTGTTAAATGTGTATCTCTTTTGCTTTGAGTTAATATAAAGTTTTGCAGTATGTAAAATAATTAAACATCCACATTAATTATAATTGAAAAAAATTGCACTTTGTCAGATATAATACGACTAAATCAAAATATTCTTTCTATGTCACTGATTACTGAATTAGATAAACTATTTTGAAGCATCAGGTTTGTGTTATATCGTTAGTTTCTGCTAAGTCGTCGATAACGTGAACTTAATATATTTTATTGTATCGCCTCTGTGGTGTAACGGAGCGGGTGTCGCCTGCTAAAACCATTATCCGCGTGGGGTCCTGGGTTCGATCCCCAGGTCGTGCACCGCTATTAAATGTTTCTCAGATTATTCTGAGCACGCATTACATTGTCCGGGATTGGAATGTGCCCGAAGTGGCCATAGGCTTGCCACCTGTGACATCATGGGCCTCAGTACCTTGGCTAATCCCGAGTGTTCTAGTATATCTATGGACTTAAGAGTAGTGGATGTACTAGCAAAACTCTGCCGAGGGAGCCACAGCTTTCGGGGATAACAGGTGTGAAGGTACTTTGCTCTACTTATTATATATTCAGCTCAAGTTATGATAGCCCAGTTTCAAAGTATTTAAAAAAATATGAAATTTGTCTTAGCTGATTTAAGACAAAGATAACTCTCAGCACGCTTTACAGATTTCAGCCTAAATGCTCTGCTTATGCTGAAATCTATCTATTTAGATTCAAAGTGGTTTACTAAAAAAAGTCTTTGAACAACCACATAGGATAAACAATTAAATTAGTAAGCATTCGTTGTTATTAGACAATGCGGTTGTGGCGCCGAGACACGGTCTGTGCTCTGCAGCAGCAAGTTGCCGCAGGTGTGTGGTCGCGAGTGCCAGCGCAAACTGGCATGTAACGTCCACATCTGTGGTAAAGAATGCCACGAAGGACCATGTGATGCCTGCAAGGAGACAGTGACACAAGGTAACGAATGTATCCTCTCACGTTTCTTTAGATGCAGTTTGTTAAGGGTATAAATGTCTGATTAGTACATGAAAATCGTAGTATGTGCGTATGTTTGTTATTCTTTCACACAAAATTACCGCAAGGGTGTGGCTGAAATTTGACACAAATATACATTACCATCTCGAGAATAGCATATAAATAAATGACTCTTTATCCAGTCAAAATATCACGCAGGTGAAACCATATACTCCATGTAACCATAAATACACACAGTATTTATGGCCAAACACATTTGAATTTGGAATCTGTCATTTTTATACGATTGTTCATTGTGTTTTCTCATTTTGGCGCAAATACATTGTACAAATTTTTGTGATATAAAATTGGAGTGGGGTGGCAAAGGGAACTGTAAAATCGCTGTAATTGCATTACACAAAGTAGGTATGGAGCCAAATTTAGATTTTTAAAATTGTCCATACACTTGGTATTAGTCAAGTGTTTATATGCCGGGCTATTAGTAGGTACCATGAGACTTCCTCCGTTTGTGACAGAGAAAGATCTAGCCGTGCACGTAGTATTCGTACGGAAAAGGTGGTCAAAGCAGCAAGGGAAATAATTCGAAGAAATCCTGTCCAAAAGCAAAAGTTTTTATCTCGGGTAATGAAGATAGCACCTAGAACCAAGTCACGTATTTTAACAGATGAATTAGGACTTACAGCCCATAAGAGACGCATTGATCATTTCTTAACTGATTAGTTAAAAGATGAACAGGGTGATAAAATTGAAACAACTACTGAAGCAGTACGCAAAAGGTCACAGTAAAATTTTGTTTACGGGTGAGATTTTTTTTACAATTGAGCAACATTTTAACAAACAAAATGACCGTATTTATACGGAAAGCTCTAAGGGAGCTTCCCAATTAGTCGACAGACTCAAACGTGGGCATTAAACTACGTCAGTGATGGTTTGGTGGGGTGTTAGCTGAGCCATATTTTTGTGAAAAAGGTATCAAAACATCGGCACAAGTGTATCAGGATACCATTCTTGAGAAGGTAGTTAAGCCCAACCATGTATGGTCTTCTAGAAAGACCCGGCGTCGGGTCACTCACAAGCTCGGTGCACGCAGTCTTGATTGGAAGCGAACGTCTCCGATTTTATTAGGGCTGCAGAATGGCCGTCGTCTAGTCCCGATCTTAATCTGGATCATAATCCAGCGGATCCAAATCAAAATTTATGGTCAATTTTATAGAGTACAGCTTGCTCTAAACGCCTTAATAATTTTGAGACCCTAAAACGATATATACGATTGGTAATGAAGAATTTCCTCATGAAAAGAGTGCGCGCTTCTATTGTTAACTGGCCTCAACATGTGAAGGACTGTACTGCAGCCAATGGAGACCATTTCGAATCATCATCATCATTTCAATGAACGCCAGGACTACCTATATAAGACTAGGTATATCAAACAAAAACATTGTAAAATAAAAAGCAAGTGGCCCTATGGCGGGGAGGAGGAGAAGAAGACAACGCATATTACATAACTACTATTATGTTTATGGCCGTCGGTAGTTATGAAAAGGCTGATTACGCGTTTGCCGACCTGTGTTTGCTGGTCTGTCTCAAGCGGAGCGGAGCGGTGCGCGCGTTATTTTGCGGCGCGCAGAGCAGCGCATGCTGTAGCGAGGCATAGTGATGATCGATATCGTGAATGATGTTTCATCATAGAATCATTCACGTGACTTACCATAGTATTTCACGGAGTCGGTGAATGGCCTCGCAACTGTTACAGGAATGAACTCATTTTTTCTCACGGTTTCTTAATTTTTTCCAGTGTGCTACTGTCCGGCTGCGGAGAGCCGCTCAGTGCCGTGCACAGCAGAAAGCGGTGCACAACGATCGTGGTCGTGCGGTGCGCAGTGCGGGCGCGTACTGTCGTGCGGCGCGCACGTGTGTCGCTCGCTGTGCCACGCACCGCCGTGCACGCCGTGCCCGCTGCGGCCGGAGAACGTGCCGACCTGCCCCTGCGGCAATACCAGGTGATTATTAATCTTATATCTACAATTTATAGTACAAACTACATTAGATACAACGTTTTGCAATTCCTAACACAATTAAAAAAATAGTTGGATTGTATGAACCACCACCCCCACAGTTCGCCACAGATCACGGCCCCGAGCAACTTGCACCCAACGGCTCCCCGCAACCTTATCCAAATCGTCAGTCCGTTGGGTAGGAGGTCGTCCCACACTCCGTCTTCCGGTGCGGGGCTCCCACTCGAGAACCTTTCTTCCCCAAAGGTTCACCGAGCAATGTGGCCTGCCCATTACCACTTCGGCTTGTTGATTTTATGAATGTAATATTTAAGAAATGCACGTGTTGTAGTAGTGTGTTACACGAGATTTATAATAACAGATAGTGCCATAGTTGCATTGCAGTCAAATTGGTCCGGCACTACCTGGGTGGTACCTCTCATTCACATGATATATATTCTTAAGTGATGGCTATGCTGTCGTGATTTGTAAATAGCCGCTGACTCAAAGGGGACGTCTGAAAGAGAGCCACGCATCTGCGTAACCATTAATCATGCGGATGTTAATTGGCGTCGGCAGTACTATTGACTTAAAAAAAGAAGTGCGTCATATAGAGGGCATTTCGGACATATATGGCTCATAGGCAACTGTTTTATTTCCAGACTAAGCCCAAATCAACGCAAATCCTGCAGCGACCCAATTCCACTGTGTGACAACATCTGTGCCAAACCGCTGCCCTGTGGTCCGGACGGGGACAAACACTTCTGCAAGGAAAAATGTCATGACGGTATGCTGTCTATAACATATTATAATTTAACTTGCATAGGTGGAACAGTCGGCAGTTAAAAATGTCATGACGGTATGCTGTCTATAACATATTATAATTTAACTTGTATAGGTGGAACAGTCGACAGTTAAAAAATGTCATGACGGTATGCTGTCTATAACATATTATAATTTAACTTGCATAGGTGGAACAGTCGACAGTTTAAAATGTCATGACGGTATGCTGTCTATAACATATTATAATTTAACTTGTATAGGTGGAACAGCCGACAGTTATAAAATGAAATGTGTTTTTGCAATTTTCTCGCAATAGAAATGTAACATCCACTGTAAGTTATCCAAATATATATATATAAGATATTGGCTTTAAATTTTAATTAACATTAAAATCCTTGAAGCATTTTCATAAACAGTTTTTAATTAAAACAACAGATTCATTTGAAGTTGTTAATTTAATATTATTAAAATATCAAATTTTCCGGGCAAACGGAAGTGACTTAACATTTTTGTCTGTAGATCACTTCTCAGGTTTTCATAATGTATTTTTAAGATTCATTTTCTTGCAGGGGAGATATGTAGGTTATATGTCCAACTGTCCATATACCTTCCAAGTACATTAATTTGTGGATCACTTATATAAAGTGTTAACAACACTCAGCGGTTTCACACGTGTCATTCCGAATTTATTGCCGTGATATAATTTGTATTTTATATGCCAGACATGTTGCTAGCAGTTATAGGACCTTGTGAAAATAGCCCTAAACGTTTTCTTTTTTGGTTGTATTATTTCAGGAGCGTGTCGTGTTTGTCCCGATAAGACGGTGCTGCAGTGTCGCTGCGGGCACTCCAGCCGCGAGGTGCCCTGCGCGGAGCTGCCCGAAATGTACAACAACGTCTTGTGCCAGAGGAAATGTAACAAAGTAAGTGGTTTAATGCGACACGGACATCGGGGGCAAATATCTCGGTTTGAATCTCTCAAGGTGGCGTCTTGTCCCCAATTCTCATTACTCGCTTTATTAAAATGATAACAACTTAGGCTGACATCCCTTGAGGAGCTGTGTTTTGCGATTTGCTGATTTAGTAAACCAACTGACTTATTTTGATAGTCTTCGCTGTTAGAACTCTGGTCCTCAGGTTCTCTCTCTCTCTCTCTCTCTCTCTCTCTCTCTCTCTCTCTCTCTCTCTCTCTCTCTCTCTCACCGTCGTGTGTATGTAATAGAAAATGTCATGCGGCCGACACCGCTGCCGCGCTACGTGCTGCGATGTGGCGACGCACCGCTGCGCGCTTGTGTGCAGCCGCTCCCTGGCTTGCCAGCAGCACCGCTGCGAGGAGTTCTGCCACACCGGACATTGCGCGCCATGTTCTGTAGTCAGTTAGTACATATTTTGTTTTATAAAGTTATACGAGAGCTCATGCAGAAACGCGGGTCAACGCATTTACGCGCCTTCACAGGCCATGTGTGGAGTCCAGTGGTGCGTGGGACTCGCGGCACATGATGGTGCCGAATACCCACAAAAACATACCGCGAGTGCCATCAGTGCCGCCCTTTGTGAGGTGCCCCGGAACAAGAATCATCAGGGCACCTCGACGGCTAGTCAGCCCCCTCAGGGACCAACTCCACCTCCACAGATGGACACCGACTCTTGGACAGTGCAATGGGGTGAGGTTCCCATCCTCGCCCCTTGCCTCGTGCGCAAAAACGCAACCTCCTGTTGCTCTTAGGTCCCCTCTTCTTATAAGAGGGGTACCGAGAGCGATTCCTCCTCCTGATCTTTAAACCCCCTCTTCTTATAAGAGGGGTGCAAAGATCCCCCTTGGTTCAGTTGGCTTCGCCTGGGTTCACCCCAGGCTACTAAGCCCTACCGCCACGACAAGGCTTGAACCATGGTGGGGTCAATACTACATATAGATAAACAATATTTTTGTCTCTGGGAATTGCTCTAATACCTATGAACTATTGATCCCAGCCCAATCTGAAATTCTATAACGTGGCGTAATACAGGCTGGGAGGAGCTGCGGTGTGCCTGCGGCGCGGAGGCGGTGTTACCGCCGGTGCGTTGCGGTACGCGACCACCCGCCTGTACGCGTCCATGCCGCCGCGCGCGCAGCTGCGGACACGCGCCGCATCACAGCTGCCACGCCGCTGCCTGCCCTCCCTGTGTCGTGCTCACCACCAAGACCTGCTACGGCGGACACGAGGTACAGGGACGTCACGTGCACGCGCCGTGACATTATCCACTCACAATGTCTGTACCCAATATGTGTAATGGCATCACACTGACAATGATCCTACTCCTTATTGTCGAAAAACTAATAAAATACCAACTTACGCTAATTATTTAGTTAGTCTGATTCACATTGAACATGCACTCTGCGTTTTATCTGATACATCAGACCGACCTTCCTGACTGCTATTAAAATTGAAGATCCAAAAGCAGATTTTGGTCCTACCAGACTCAAACAATCGGAACCTAATGTTGTGTGGCTGTACTGGCCACTAAACCACAAAGCAGTATGGTAGTAACATGGAGGGTATTTATGAAACAGGAGCGCAAGACGATCCCGTGTTCCCAAGACGAGTTCTCGTGCGGCATGCCGTGCGGCAAGCCCTTGCCCTGCGGCAAGCACACCTGCATCAAGACTTGTCACAAGGGATCCTGTGATGCCGGCAAGTAAGTACAGCTCTTATATAAATAAATAATGTGTTTATTTATTTATCGGGCATTTTTTCCTTTTAAATAATATTTACAAACTTTAAATTATATTGATATAATATGTTGTGTGTGCAGATGCACGCAGCCTTGCCGCGAGAAGCGTCCAGCTTGCGGTCACGAGTGCGCTGCGCCGTGCCACTCAAGCGGCGGCGGTGCGTGCCCTAGCGGCGTACCGTGCCGCCGCCCTGTGCGTGCCACCTGCGCCTGCGGACGCCGCACCGCTGACCGCGCGTGCACAGACAACGCCAGGGACTACGCCAAGTAAGTGCGGCACTCGGCGCTGATAACGGCGTCTTCATCGACAATACTGGGGACTACGCTAAGTGCCCACCATTAATGCCCGTGCTACCATATCCATCATTTCGCCGGCCAGTAAGTGCCGCGTCGTTACTAGTGTTTCGCCATACGACACTAGTAGCTCCGCTGCACACCACACGTGAACTGATTTCAATTTGGCCCCGTAATAATTTATATATTTCTTATTAGGGAAAATGAGTGCAGGATGTGTCATTGTTGTACATAATTACAAGACTTGGATCGCAAGAGAGCGGTGGAATATTGTGACGGATTTCTTAAAAATGTCACGTATATTGCAGGCTGATGAGCACACTAGCGGCGTCCAAGATGCAGGAGGGCGGATCCGTCGACTTGAGTGACGTGCAGCGGCCCGGAAACATGTTGAAAACGTAAGTGAAATATCATGTATGTGTTATCCTTCGGGGCTATGTGTTTGTGGGATATGGACAATTTCGATTCTGTTATTTATTCATTGGAGGATTTTGTCCCTATCTAATATTTGGGATATCTTAGATGGTCGTCGGCGGAACATCTCACAACTTTGTCCCACAGGGGACAAAGATGTGAGACGTTCCGCCGACGGCAGAGGCTTAATTCTATCTAGAAAAAAAATCTGTAAGCTACTCTTGAGCACTGACTACACCGCCACGTTTGCAAACATGCTTGTGTGCGTTCCTACTCGTGCGAATTTGCGTCCGCACTAATGTGGTTGGCGAACATATTCATCTGCGTGTACTTGAGTTCGCGTGCGTACCTAATCGTGTGCTGACGGTCGTATCATTTGTGCATGCAGGCTGGAATGCGACGAGGAGTGTTATGTGGAAGCGCGCTCACGGCGCATGGCGCTGGCGCTGCAAATCCGTAACCCTGACGTTTCGGCCAAGTTGGCACCCCGGTACAGCGACATAGTGCGCGCCGCCGCCTCGCGCGAGCCCGCCTTCGCCCAGCTCGTCCACGATAAGCTGACCGAACTCGTGCAGCTCGCCAAGAAGGTAAAGTTATAATAATATTATTAAACACCATTTTCTTAGTCCTTAGCACCCAGTGCAAATTATATATCTTTTGTTCCTTGATGTGATTTGTACAAATGGTGTAATGTCGTTTACGTTAGTTAAATATATTGAGGCAGGAATAATCAAACAACAGCGTATAACTTGTGTGTACTGTTTATCAGTCGAAACAGAAGACGCGCGCGCACTCGTTCCCATCGATGAACAGACAAAAGCGGCAGTTCATACACGAGATGTGCGAACACTTCGGCTGCGAGAGCGTGGCGTACGACGCGGAGCCCAACAGGAACGTCGTCGCCACCGCCGACCGCGAGAAGGTACAATTTATTATTTATAAATCGGTATATAATGGAGACAGTATATGTGGTACTAGAAATAAAATAATATTAAAACATAAACAATTGGTGTGATAATTACACAGATGTTATCATTAAAAGACTGGCCGAGTGAAAACTTCGCGAAGAATATGATAATAATGAAATTGTGTGACTGCTGCGCTCTCTCTAATTCTCCGTATTCTTCGTGCAATATAATATAAGTGTGGTAACGTTAACCTCTGTTTCCAGTCTTGGCTTCCCGCGATGAGTGTGTTGGAGGTGCTAGCGCGGGAGGCGGGGCGGCGGAAGGTGCCGGGGCCCGTGCTGCGCGCGCCACCCGCTCCACCCGCACCCACGCCCGCACAGCCAGCGAGCGCGCCCGCACAAAGGTACGTACATTACAGTCTTTCAAAACTATACTCTCTTCGCTTAAAATAACGCAGTTTTTCGATATATGATGCTGTGTGAGGCAGTTTTTAACTGACAAACATAATACTATAGTCCTAGGAAATTTAACTGATTGCTTAAAATTTCACAAAGGATTTGTCAGAGGAAATCAGAATTACCTTTCTTTTTTATTTGAAAGACTATCTGTTCGGCCTGGAACATTAAAAAAAAATTAATAACTGTTAACAATAAGTTAATTAATCTGTAATTTTCAAACTCCCTTTGTTTCTATTTTTTTTATGGCCTGTAAACTGTGGAGCACAATTTCCAATGATCTACTTCGTCTCTTGTACACTACATTTTGTTAAGTCATTTTAAATAAGTAAAAATATTATGTATAGTAATAGTATAAATATACTAAACATAGGGACTGTATCAAACTGTAAAATTCAAAGCTGTATATTTTTTTATAAAAATGTTTAAATGTTATGTTAAAAGAAATATGTATATTGCACTAGATCTGGAACTGGCTGGGCAACTCTAACGTCGACTAACGCCTGGGCGGCTCGCAGCCAACCGAAACAGGAAAATCAACCGAAACAGGAAACTAAAATAGACTACTTCGACATCCCTCCCGACAACTGATCACGCCACTACTGTTAAGCGGTGTACACACTTTCCAACTTGCATGTCACAAGCCGGACACAATATCTCTCAGAAATGCGATCTGCCTCAACCTTCTCCAATGAGAATGTTGAGGCAATACGGTACATGCGCTAATTGTCAACGTGAAATCCCCTTGACATTTAGCGCAGTGTGCCACCACGGGGCCTCTATGGCATCATCGGCGCGAGGTACAGATATTGCGGCCGGGTTGTTGCCAGTCTATTTACTCTAGCGTCATATTCCACGGATAGTGTATACGCCGCTTTGTACACGTGTCATTTTTACAATATGCTAGACGTTAAGTAATCAACTAAAATGTTTAATGGACTATTTGTAAAATTAATGTTGTTTTAGAAGTTGTAACACTTGTATTAAGACTGTGTTCTAGCAGGAATATTGAAAATTTTGTTTGAAACAGTAGATCCAGCATATTCGTCCATATTCGTCTCGCAAACCAAACAAGAAAAGTAATACCATACAACAAGCGTAATACACTCTTCTTTTTCAGTATTAGCCTAAGTGTTTTTAGTTCTGTCAGCATCATTTCGTCGCGTGTGATAAATATTCCTGTACAGTTGTACGTAGTCGACATATAAAAAGAATGAACTTGTTCGCTAAAACAGTACAGCACAGCGCGCACAATTTGCTCCACAGCTTACCGACGAAACATGAACACAATAATTTAAAATTTTCCAAATATTTTATCACACTTTTGTCGTTTGAACACTGTAGAAACTGTCTGTAAGCTCCAACACGCGACTGCAGTTAAGTCCTTAATAATGTTTACCGTCATATCAAAGATGTAAAAGGCGTTACGCGGTTAAATTCTTAGGGTTCTTATCTTGGATATCTAAAGTTTATTGTGTATAAATACCATTCACAAATAAATATATCTTCTGTCAAATGTATCATCATCCAAGCACACGAATACTTGGCTTGGGTTAAGTGGAAAATATTTATTATTAGTCTTTTTTAGCTAACAATAAATATATAATACAACACAACAGTCAAATAAATTAACCTTAAATTGAAAAAAATGTATGGACTGCTTAATATAGGTAATATTTTAATGTAGCCCGTTTCGATCGCATTATTAAAACGAATCTACGTACCTGATACCTTAGAATCCTTTAAGCATGAATGCAGCGGAAGCAGGCCTTCATGTTGTGGCAGGAAACTTAGAAATATACATACATCGTTCAAAAAACATTAGCCTTCATTTGACCAAGTCGGGAGAAAATAATGTCAAATGATCCATTCGACACGATGACGGCATTGAACTAACGTTGGCTATGATTATAATAGTTAAATGAGCTGTCATGGCCCAAACAAAGTCTCGTCGCCCGGCGTACATTCTTTGCGTCCACAACATAAGTTCAGGCCCGGAAGAAACTATAATATGGTCTTTATTGTCTTACAAAGAAGACTATAAATAAAATTATATTGTTTCATTCCTAAATGGGTTTTGTAAAAGAAACTATATAAACATAAAGTATTGGATAAGTTTATTTCATTATTGTTATGTGATTGTAATTTAAATGCTAGCAACTATAAAAGTTGCCACAATTTATAAGACATTTATTTTTTTAATAAAAATAAATGTCTAAAAAATATACTTTATATTTTTCCAGGTGAAACATAACTTGTCCTATCCGTCGCTAAACAGGAAATATTTACTTTTCCGAGATTGTCTAATGCCTGAAACTGGGTATTCCTAGACGGTTTCGATTAATCACGTAGTGAGCCGCTCAGGTCGACACTTTATTTTCATAATTAGTCGTGTTTTTCTATTACAAAGCCCAGACATTTATGACAACACTCGCACTTTATCTTTAACACTTTCAGTATGTTTGTACTATGAACAGTTTTGATGTGTTTCTTTATAGAAAAATATATAATTAATACCTTTACTTCAAAGCAAGTGAAAATATTGTAAAATAAAATTGTATGTGTCTGACTGTCCTAACTTATTTGTTTTGTTATATTTGTAATAATTGACGAAATAGTTTTCAAATATAAGCATTAGTGCTACACATACCCAAATATGGCTAAAACCAAAATATTCAAAAAATTATTGCTCTTAAATCTTCCATAATTGGTCCACTTAACAACAAACTTGAACATATGGCCTGCCCTAATAGCAGTAGAACCAGTACATGTTTAACTTTTTAAAATCATTAATGTACTCCATTATGCCCATGCCTATTGACTGTTAATGTCGACGAATCAAACATTAGTATGGATAAAAACAAACAGTGCTAGAAAAATATATTTTTCTCACAGTCGCTACCCAATATGAATTCTGACAGCAACTGGACCCAAAATCGGGATTTGGTACTTTGGTAATTGAATAGGATTTGATAATTGAACGGTGCGAACTTTTGGTATCTGCTTTGTTTTAATAAATGTCCAGTGTATATTTTTAAAACTGACAAAAAAAACAGTTAAATAAAAAAAAATACGCTTATCAGAAATGTACTAAAATATACAGTTGTGACGTCATACTGTGAGCGAAGTTTTTGTTAACGCGTATACAGTATGGTGTGACTATTTTTTTGTACATTACTGTTAGTGACTACGTGATTTACTGACACTGATTTTCAGTAATTATTCGATGTTCTACATAAGTGTAACCTTCCAGTAAAGGTAATTATAAAATTAAAAAAAAAACTGAAATTAAAAAGGGGTAGGTGTAAGAAGTATATTTTTAAAATTTTCATCCTGGTTAAATATCTTATTTTTAAACAAGTTCTTCGTTTATGTTATTTGGTGCTGGCAACACTTTTTAAATTACTGAAATCGATTTGTTGTTTTTAGGGCTGTAACAGAAAAATAGATTTTTTTCTATTGTTTCGGTCTTAAATTAAGTTTTTGGGCTACTTTTTAATGTCATTATTTTTTTCGGTCAAGTTATTTTATCACAAACTACTAATTTCTCTAAAACAATGTGATTAATTGCTCTATATAATTAAATATGGGTATTTACGAAAATATTTATTTTCGTAGATACACATATTAGGTTATGGCACACGGACACATTTTATAACATGGCATAGACTTGAAAATCAAAATACTTTTTTCAAGACATGGGCATACAAAGGCAAGACAATTGTGTATGACAATGGTTACACTATAATGTTAATCGCTAAGTGTGTTCATTTACAATTTTGATATATTTGAATGTAAGCCTGTTGTAGATATTAGCACAAATTATACTCAAGATTTATTCACGTCATAAATAAATGTTCTCATTACCACGTATTTGTATGACATAAAACATTCAACTGCACTGGGGTTGGCTTTGTTTTATTTGTTTTAACCTTTTCTTTTTGAACAGAACTTTGAAGAAATCTATTCTGTCAAATCATGTGGCAACAGTATTAGTTCAACAAACTCGTTAATTTTGGATTAATAGATAATAAGGAATAAATGATAGGTGACTAGATGTTACAAAGAAAAAAAAAATTAATAATTTGTGGCACTGTCATACCACGTTAGCCAAGCCTTGTGCTAATCTGCTAAGCATCGCAAGGATTTGTATAACACACTTACAGCGTGTCTATTTAATATTTAATTTTGGAAATGTATATCATCATTTTCATCACTGAGGCCTCTTTCAATGTACCGCAGAGCTTTAGGACAAATTCTTCAACCAATGGGCACTCCCCGTGATGACCTACGGAGCCGAAACATGGCCTCTTAATTTAGGACTGGTCCGCAAGTTTGCGGTATCTCAACGGGCTACTGAATGTACTATGTTGGTTGTTTCTCTGTCCGTCAGAATTCGTAATGAAGTTATAAGGCAGAGAACTAAAGAATCCAATATCACGCGACGTATAAGCTCGCTGAAGTGGCAATCGGCTGGTCACACACTCAGAAGAACCGGATATATATATACGTACATAACACAAATACCATAACAAATGGCTGTGACGGTGCTCAAACACCCAACTACAGGCTTAGCGTGCTCGGCATAATACCCGCTTACATTGCACTTTTAAGAGATACCATTACTAAATTGGAATCCAATCTGGCCAGCAAGGGCTATGGAGGGATCCCCTATTCATTATCGAATGATGGCAACATGTTAACATTTTTGTGTGGGGCCAGAGCCAAGGACATCAGAGGCGGTAACAATGCTTATGCTATGAATTCACTCTATGCTCTCTCTATACTGTGTTGGCGAAAAGAAATCTATAATTGATGGGCGGCATAGTTTCTTCACCACTGCTGTCAGTATGCAAAGGACCCTTAGTGTCCCGGGTAACCCATTTAGCCCTACCCAAGCTTTCAATGGACTATTGTGCTAGATAAGATTCAACGGGACTGATCAACTGATCATTTTAAATTTCAACAAAGTTATGTTGTCATTGTTGTATATAAGTACTACTCTTCATATCATTTAGGTTTGTACTCCCTTATACAGGTGTACATAAATGTTGCAGCGTGTCTACAGCAAGTCTATGGGTCAGCGCGCGCACCAATCAGAGTTGCTCGCGCGCAGGCGCGCGAATTCCCTCGAATGCGCGTGAATTCGCGCGTCTTTTTTTTTCCTTGGAAGAAATATGTGCATCACATTGTGGAAATAAGGGTGAATTTGCTATATTAAGTTTCGGATTGACGCTTCGATGCGCTTCGACTCTGCGCTAGTATGAATTGACCCTATGTGTCCGGTGAAATCCTTAGGATTTTCTTCTTCAATGGAGGTTAAAACCAAGACGGTCAAACTCCTACCTGTCGCATACATATACGCGGTGCAGCGCGGAGAACATTTTCCTACTTCAAAGCAGGCCACTTCGTAATGAACGGCAATAACTACAAGTTACGGAAACAAAATAAAACGTAATATGTATCTATTTCACCTTTTATTTTTATCATATCAGATTCCTAGTCGGTGACTTCTTCAAGTATATCGTCTATAATCCGAGATAGCTGTAATATTCTGTTCAAAACATGCTTCCAGCATCTACAATTGCACCGAAATTTTGCTCTAGAATATTCTTCAGGATTTTGTGTGAAATATTTATACGTGTTATGAAAATGGGTGCACGGTGCTCTTTGGAATTTAAGATTGTTTTGTTTCACTGCATAATCCCTTTCAGTTGACACTTTTCTATTATGGGAGTTAACCTGAAAATGTACCACTCATGTTTAGATTAGGAACGGAATTTTGGCTGCGCTTTAAGTAATAAAATAAACGGTAAGCCTTTTCATAAAAAAAAAGAATCTTAAGTGGTGGATTTTTCAGCTGCTTTAAACTATTGCAATTTTCGTCATATTTGCTAACCTGTAGCTGGTACTTGAATTCTTTTTAGTTCTTTGTTCTTATTTAAGTTTATTGTTATTTAATGTTTTTCAATTAGCTTAGTTCTTAATTTTTTGTAGTAATTAAGTGATGTCGTGTATTGTCGAAGTAAAGGTTCTTCAAATTGAATTATTTTTTGTGTAGTGTGGGGTTGAAATAAGAACCGGAACCATATGACTATTATTGATGTCCCTTGTATATTTAAGTTATAGAAAAACCAATTACCATCATCATCATCACTATCAGCCCTTGTCGATCTACTGCTGGACATAAGCCTCTTTCAATGAACGCCAAGATGGTCGATCTCCTGCTACTCGCATCCATCCCGGACCAGCTACGGCATGGAGATCGTCTTCCCACCTGGTGAACGGTCGACCTTCGTACTTCGTTTTCCTAAACACGGCACCCACTCCAGAACCTACCACAGGACTGGGCTATCGTGGTGTAGTAAGTCCAAAGGTATTATTATTATCATTTTTAATTTTTTAATATTTTTTAATTAATTCATTTTTTAATATTATCATTACTTTTAGCTTCTACCTCAACTTGTTGCGATGATTTTATTGACTATGGTACGTGGCAACCATTATGACGGTGATAATGATTGCCTCTTGCCACTGTCGATCTATGCGACACAAGAATAGCAGCGGTCGCGGCAGCTCGTTTTAAAAATTTACATACATAACTTCAATGTTTTTCAAAACACAAACGTTAATTCATTGTTTTATATGTTAGAAATAAGTTCACCATTCCCTGTTATGATCCACAAGGAAAAAACATAACATCTGTGTAGGTAGGTTATGCCGTATGCGATATTATAATCTCTACTATTTATTAATAAACATAACATAAACATACTTATATAATTATTTATAGCTATATAGGAAACAATCACACATCAACACAAATCAAAAGCAAAATTAAAATATTTTATACAAAGTATAATATACAAATCTCTTTCTATACATCTTCAACTTACTACTACCGGTCCAACCTGAGCCCTGGCCTAAGAAGAACCAACGAAACAAACTCAACGGGAACGAGGAAGAGTTGTTGTGTACTGTTTAGTTGAACTCGTTAATCTCAGGAAGTACTAGTCCAATTTTGAAAAATCTTTAAGTGTTAAATACAATATTTGTTGAGGAATGCTATAGGCTACATTTAGTGGTAGGCTGAGTAGTGCACGCTACAACCAATGAGGGCGGAGCACACGAGGTAAACCGCGGGATGACCCGCGGTTTACCTCGTGTAACTAACATTACATAATCACATCTTTAAGGTACAATTTTGAACAAAATTGTTGAATTTTTTTTAGAATGAAGACTTCTACAGTAGCGTTGAACATTTATTTCATCATCATCATTATGAGCCCACGGCTCGACGCAGGCCTCTTTCGAGGCGTTCGCCAAGACGACCGATCTCCTGCTACTTGCATCAATCCCGGACCGGCTACTCTACGGAGATCGTCTTCCCGCCTAGTGAACAGTCGACCAACACTTCGTTTTCCTAAACGCGGCCCCCACTCCAGAACCTTACTGGCCCATCTGCCATCTGTTCTTCTGATTGTGTGACCTGCCTATTGCCACTTCAGCGAGCTTATTCGTCGCGTGATATCGGATACTTTAGTTCTCTGCCTTATGACTTCGTTACGAATTCTGTCGGACAGAGAAACACACAACATAGCACGTTAAATGGCCCGTTGTGCTACCGCAAACTTGCGGACCAGTCCAAAATCATGAGGCCATGTTTCGGCCCCGTAGGTCATCACGGGGAGAACGCATTGGTTGAAGACTTTTGTCTTCAAGATCTGCGGTAGCAACAAATTATAATTAACACTAATACATCTGCTAACATTATTAAGTTAATTAATAAAAATATATTAAACATTTTTGTTGACGCTACCGTCCGCTTGCGTCATCTAGTGTCAAAAAAAATGTCTGCCATTTATAATTATTTTCTTTATTTAAACTGCTTATAACATCTTTTTATTTAAATAAAAACTTTTATTTAGATTATTCGGTTCTATTTTTCTCAAAACATAACGAGGTAATTTTGTACGTGAACGATTACTTTTCTTTTTTTGGGATATTTTAACCAATATACAGTGGCAGTGAAACCGATGACAACCTAGAAAAATCGGCTTGTGTCTGCTTGCTTCACAAGTAGGCGTTTTCACGTACCTACTGATTAGGAAGTGCCTATCCAACCTGAAAATGAGTATCATGGTTCGTATGCGCTTATAAAATTTGAAAAGAAAGAATGATGTTTATTTGTTTGGGATTTTATGTCAAACAAATCGATAAACGATTTTTGACGAAGAAATCGGGATCTTCTGTGAATTATGTCTTTCCTAATATCAACGTGATCTTTCATGGTTGATGGATCGGTGTTCAAATTTGTTTAATATTATTTTGATATTACCTATTCCTAAGTCAGCTAGGACAGCCAATATTTTAAGTCTTAACAAAGATCTCTTTTTACTATAAATTTTCTTCGAATAATAATAATAATAATATTCTCTTCAAGTTCAGTTTTTAACATTATTTTGAGATTTTAAATTCAAAAGTAATGTGCAAGTGTTACACCGTATGTAAATGTAGGACTGTATTACAAGACTTCTAAAACTACGTGCAGTATATTATTTCTCTCGCCCGAATACTCACGCCTACTTACAAACTATACACATTACTTCATAGAACACGGACCATAAGGACTCAGGACCGCCATCAACCTGGCCGTCCCCTTATATTAAATATTGGCATGGCTTATCAATTAGACTAGAAAGTTGTGGTAGTTCCCTCAATGCCTTAAAAATCTCAGAGATATACATATTCTGAGATTTTTTAGTAATATTTGGCTGTAAATAATATTATTCTTTTGTTAAGTTAATTTTGAATTTTAACATTTGATTTTAATGAATAAGTGAACATTTCATGTTAAACTTCTTCACATGTATGAATTTGGTCCGTCGGATGTATGAAATTACCCCATGTAGGGTACATTCATACATTCCTCTTTTAAAGAAAAAAATCACCAAAAATCGTGTATAAAGAAGTGTATCTATACAAATTTACTGGTTTTGATACAAAGTATGACCGTTGATTTTCGATGAATCGATTTAGATATTGATAGCGAAGACAATATTATAAGACAACAAAGGCTGTACGGAGCTGCCTCACCTTTCCCTGCCTATTACCTAAGTACATACCTGCTAGTCACATCAACGGAATTGTTCTGTCCTTAATTCCGTACACTTGCTAGCTAGGATGAGGCTGGGAAACTGCGTCGTCGCTCCAGTAGTGAACACATTCAGCGGAAATCACTAGTTCTGGTTCGATTTCAGAGTGGAAACAAGACAGAAAATAGATAATGTCACTCACCGTCTCTCTATGGGTAATATTAATTTTCAAATTTCGAATATTTTTTTGCTTTCCATTTAAAGCTTGTATTGATATATCTGACTCGCTAGCTTCAAATTTTATTGGAGAAACGTAAGGCTGCAAGGAATAAGCTACATTACATTCTTACAGTTTAAATACGACTGATTTCTAAATAGATAATAAAGAAATAAATCTTTCGATAAGGAAATGAATCAAAAAGAAAAGAAAATAAGACAACGGATGAGTTCCGATATATAACTCCACGACTCATTTATGATAATTTTTAGGATGGCCCTGACCATACTTGATCCTATTTGCGACAATATCGCGTCTTATCATTATAGAGATCCAACATTCTGATTAAGGCTTGCTTGAAGCGATCCAGGCATATGCTAAGCATATTCCACTGCACTTACATATTCTACCAACCACTCTTCGCACTACATCAAGCATGATCACAGAGGCTAGGAATTGTGAACTGTAGTTGAAATAACAATTAGAACCTGCAATAAAAATTGAACAAATCATTACTTAGGTACGTATCTATCATAAACAAATTCAGTAATATTTTTGCATCAAATGATTTCATTTGCATTGTAAATGCAACACGAAGGACCACCAGTATATTTTTCAGTAGGCGGTGCGGTAGCAGCGGCGATTTCCAGCCTAATTGATAGACAAAAAGAGGTACCTCTTTCTGTTGCACACCTCTTCGTAGAAGGATAAAATATACTACCCCTAATTGAAAAATCTGGCGCTTAGTGATGATAGTGTTCGCCCCAATATTACGGTGAACTGACTGTATCAATAAGGAAAACGCATTATTGCTGCACTGAAGAAGGCGGTCGAAGAAGGCGGTCCAAGAATGCTGCGTGCAGGAGCGGAAGTGGAACGACTTTACTTAACGGTAACTGATCTACTCATAGGGCACGGATGCTTTAATGAGCATCTGCACACGTGTATATCTGCCACGCTGCGGAGGATGTGGCCTAAATAAAAGCTAAGTACCTCCTACCTACCTACTACCTGATTTCCCAATCGTTTGCTGCAATGTAGAAGCTTAAGACTAGAATGATGTGGATCAAACTTACCGTGATTCAATTTAATAATTTGATATGCAAATGTTACCAGCCGGGACCACATCACCAATACAGATGTATCACAATATAGGGCATTTTTATCTTTTCTTGATAGTTCGCAATGGTCAAAATTACCAGGGCCATATACGAGTATCGGAGCTGGTGACACATCACCGGCAGCTTTTGTATATTCGTCCAAAAATTCATTGTTTTCCTGTACAGCCAGGACCTGTGAGTTTACATTTTCAGATATATTTGTATTTGTCAATTCATGTTCTTGCTCTATAATGTCACCGAATTCTTCATTCTTCTCTTCAGTGTCTTGGTCACCGATATCTCCGTTTATTTCTGCACTTTCAGAATAATCTGCTTTGTTGTAAATGTCGTTATCGAAAAAGTCATTGTCTGTCTCAAGCTCACAAAGATTTATAAAAGCATCGTCTACTAATACAGTTTTTGAGAATTGCGCCTCTTTGCAAGTATCGTATTGCGACTCGCTGCGACACGTGTCGAATTGATCACAAAGTCTCCGTCTCACCCTTCTTTCACTCAACTCTTGGTGTAAAATTCTGTCTTGGCAAGATTTGCTTTTTAAGCGTTGAGCAGCATCGTGTTGGTTTCTCTCTAGGGTCTTATATTGTTCATACATATACCAGGAACGAACACGATCGTATTTCTTCTGTGCTTTATCTAAATCTAAACAAAAAACCATTAGAATAGTAAATATTAACATCAAATCATATTGATATCATGTTCTTTTACCTAGATAATCTAGTAAATCCATGTTATAATCTTAAATGAGCTATTTCGATGTTATTGCAGCAGTGAAGAAAACTTTAAATGTATATAAAATATTATTTCCTAAATGTAAGGGGGAGAGGTATGTACCTAAATTTTAAATAATTTGAACGAAAAGCAAGAGACAAGCACGACATTAAAACAATCAAACAATAGATTATCAACTGCCAGTAGTAAGGTTGTACCTGCACTTTGATGAAGAATTGAATAGACGAAGACTAGGTATTTGATGAAAAACAAAAAGAACGTAGGTATGTAGGCATTAATATTAAGTCCTTACATATGAAATTGACGTTTTGTATGGGAGGAACAAAAAGTCGAATATTTTTAATATAACATATTTAATCAACCAAAGTATGAACCAATGTTTTCTATCTCATAGGCAGTGTGTGGTGTAGCGCAGTCGTGAAGCGACAGTGGCGTGGAGCGATTGGCCAGCCTAAGTTGTTCAGTCGCTAACTTTTCCATCATGGTTTGCAATTGCTAACAATGGACATCCGCCACAATTGTCAGGCCAGATTTGAGAAAACTGTAATGAACAACACCGGCACTAGTCCACCAAACGCTTACATGTAACTTTTTCGGGGTTAATTTTCGCTTGGGCAGGATTTGGGTGGCCAGGATCCAACCATTGCACTGAGCGCTTGCGATTGTCGTAAAGCATCCATTTTTCATCACAGGTAATGATTCGGTTTAAAATACCTTCATTATTGAGCCGGTTTAGTAATTTAACGCAGTAGTCGACGAGCGTTTGCCGGTTTGCTTCAATCAATTAGTGACGTTTCCCACCTTTCAAGCAGTTTAATCTTTCCAATTTGCTTCAAGTGAATTATTAGTTTTATCACTAATACCGCAGTCTCCAGCTAACACGGACGTGGTTTGCGAAGTATCCGCTTCCACAAGACTTCTTCTTTAATTCATCTCTTCATTATCAACTTGGGTATCAGGCCGTCCACGGGGCTTGTCCTGCAGGTCGAAATTTCCAGGACCAAAACGTTGGAACCAAAAATATTTCATACACACACATACACACGGCGGAACTGAATTTGGAATTCCTTACCAAAAAGGAGAAATTCGTGATTAAAGTGGCCGGTACGAAAAATGACAATTTCATATTTAAGGACCTGTTATATATACTCACTTGCTACATTATCCCGTTTTTTTTCCTACGAGTGCCGACATCCACTCATCCGCAGATGCGAGAGGAATCCCGATACGAGTTATAATAGCTAATTTGTGTGTGTAAAAGTGAAATTTGCGGATATGTGCAGTATTATGAGTACCACCCTGTTTTTCAGCTACGTTCCATTAAACGAAAAAAGAGACTATGTAGATGCGCAACAGCCCATCCTAGCCAGTGGGCCACCAGATACTTCAATGTTCTCAATAACAACACATCTACAACAATGAATTTCTTAAAATATTACTACGACGAAGTATGTCTATATTTGATTCAAAGTAAAAATAATATTACAACCAAGTTTACTTCTTCAGCTATTAAAAACTTTCAACTATTAAAAATCGCAGCTATTTAGTTTTATAAGGTAGATGTGTGATTTTATCATAGACAATATTCATAGAGAAGGCATGTCAACCTAAAATGCCGTCGTTAAATCGAAAGAGACACCCCTTTTTTCATTTATTATTATTATTATATTATCTGCGGAATGCGTATACGAGGTTAGACGACTGAAATAGTAATACATTCTCATCTTCATTCTCTTTGTAGTTTAACTGCCCTATGTCATCCCTTCTACATCTATATTTTCCCTATGGATTTTATAAGCGGGCTTTAAGCAATAGTTATTGCTCTGAGATAAACGGGTATACCCATAAAGATAACTGATAGACAAGGGATGCCAGCCAAAAATCGGTCGTATAAACTGAAAAAGAGCAAATGTATAATCATCCTCTCCATGTCCTTCTTTCAATCAATTCTCTCTGCGCAGTGTGCATGCGACTATGATGCCATTGGCCTTCTCATTATCTCTATCTCTACATTATCTGTACTAAATATTTTTCGGAATATAAGTAATTATGTTACTCGGAATTGTAACATCTGTGCCATATTTAGTTCAAATCCGGTTTATGTGATAGAACATTGTTTTATTCATTCACGCTATTACTTATACCTAACATGAGTAGGACCCGGATTTTCAGAGACGTAAAAGGAATTCATTATTCCCACTGAGAACTTGGTAAGGAAGACTATTCATGCCAAATTAAACATTATTGTTTTCTGTCGGACATTTGAATTGGAAACCAGAGATATTTATATTATAAGGCAGGGATGTTAAATCATTGCTCAACAATCAGTCAGTGGCGTAACATGACAAATAGCATGCAGAATTAGCAAAATAGCCAGAGTGCACACAGGTGGAACATAACGTTCGTTGATGAAAAGCGACCGGCCCCTAAGGATATAGGTACGCCTACGAACAGGCGTATCTTAAACTGACTTTGTTTACATTTAAACAACATCTTGTATGTAGACTGTTGTGAATTATTTTTTAAAATATGTATTACTTTCATGAATCAATAAAAAATCGACAGTTAATTTCTAAAATTTATTCATAGTCTTCAGTGTACTTAGACGTCCTGATTGTTGTTTCTTCTGTCTTCCAGTAAGTTAAAGAAAAGGTGTTGCTTTTGAAAAGTGTTCCTTTACAGTGATAATTTCGACACAATTTCGTAAGCACAACCTTTTCTTTAAAACAAATGAGAAATATATTCTTTTATAAAAATACTCGTTTATAAGTACTTCGGTTTCCTGTTTAACACTTCATCGGGTAGGGTCATGAATAGGGCAAAGGGCGACATTAAAACCTAGAATCTTATGGTGTATCTGCAAATCACAGCAAACAGCACAGGAAACTGCCACAGCATCAGGCCAGCGAGCAGCACCGGCCTGACAAACAAATTCATGTATTAGAAACTTATACAGAACTGTTTACTTTCTCTGAGATACTGGCTACAATCATTAGTTCTACTCATATTTATCAATTGATAATGCGAAACACTACAATTTCTACATTAATGCGCTACAGAAAAATAGCATCATAAATTTTGAATAAAATTATATTCATTTAATTTGTACTTCAAAAGATTTCCTGTCCAATTTAATATGCCAGATGTTTCAAAAAATATTAAAAGTTACTCATAACTTATTGTTCAGCAACACAACAGCAATATGGTTGTCAGCAAACAGCCGAACCCCATCCCGGCAAACTGCCTCGCTCCCCTCACTCCACGCCCTGAGCATACCAACATTTCTATTAATTTTTATATATTAGATTAGACATCAATTTATATCTATTTAATAAATCAATATGTTATAATTTAGGACATGAAATGTGGGGTTTTCCAAACAGTTTGAAATATGAACAGACTGAAATTATTTACATATTGTCGGAAATCACAAATGAGGTCAATTATAATAATAAAATAACACTATCATATAGAACCAAACATTCATTTGAGAACAATATTAATAGTAGAAAAAATAATACTTCTTAAAATGCACTATTTACCAAATTCATTGCATTTTATAAAACCCATCAAATGTCCCACGGGATCATCATGGTCTTCAGGCTAATGAAAATGATCTGAAATAATTTGTGTACCAAGGGACGTAGAGTAACATCATATTTTTAGCTACAAATTAATCTCATAATTAATATTAAGATTCTTAAAAAACATACATGATTCAGATAAAAAACTAAAATTATTGCTCATCCACAAGAGTAACATAAAAATCTTATCTTTGAAAATCGGAACACACAAGTCAATGTTTTTTTAACACAATTAAAAGAGTTTGCTACTAGCTAAAAATAAAAATGGATACATCTATTATGCAAATATTTGTTTGTCAAATTTACTTATATTCTAGTACCTTATTCTGATAGCTGTCTAGCATATTAAATGCAGCATTTTCTTCAGCTTCAAAATAGTATGCTCCAGCGACCTGAATGAAATGAAAAAAATGAGCTACTTTGCCATACCATGATAAACAAGGTTGGATAGACACCCTACCACGGTTCAAGCCTTGTCGTGGCGATGGGGCTCAGTAGCCTGGGGTGATCCGAGACACCTTGGGCGAAGCCAATTGAACCGAGGAGGTGGCGGCTCTTCGTATCCCTCTTATTAGAAGAAGGGGCTAAAGAGCGGGAGGAGGAGCAGCTCCTTGTACCCCTCTTATAAGAAGAGGAGACAAAAGATCTAAGGTGGCGGCGCCTTTGAGCACGAGACAAGAGGCGAAGATGGAAACCTCACCCCCACTGCACTATCCCAAAGTCGGCGGAGGTGGCGTCGGTCCCTTCGGGGGCTGACTAGCCGTTGGGGTGCCCTGATGTTTCGTTGTTCCGGGGCACCTCACCAAAGGCGGCACGGATGGCACTCGCGGTGGTTTTTGTGGGTATTCGGCACTATAATGTACCGCGAGCCCCACACACCACTGGACGCCATCCAGAGCCAGTGAAGGCGCGTATATGCGTTTCTCCGCGTCAACAAAAAAAACACTTTTTAATTGAAACGATACTAACAGTAGGCCAACTGCTTGTAGCGAAGTATAGGCATTTGGATGGTTTAAATAAAAGGCAAGGACGGCATACTTTCCTTACAACTTCATTTAAAACGACCAATTGCTTGTAATAATGGACTTTCATACATATTTGTCATACTTTCCCACATTACTCTATTCAGTCCTGCCTAGCCCCATTATAATTATATTCAGAAGACCTATAGATATCAACTATATTATATTTAGAAGAGGCCAAAAATCCATTCAGTTGATTTTGAGAAACCTATCACATACAGACAGACAGGTTTAAGTCTGTTTCATAATAAGTACAGATAAACTATTAAATTCAACAGAGGGAATATATAATACTATGATGATAATTTGGGGATATAATATTTTAGGGTGTTATATTCAGCTCGTGCCTAACACACTTGTAAGAGTAAGAACCTGAAAAGAAAAATAAGAAACACACAATTTATCCTAACAATTTGAATTAAAATTTTTTTTAAATACTATCTATATTTAAAGTATATTCCTTTTCGTGTCAATAGTTCAGTAGATCAAATCAAGCATAATAATTACCATATATTTTAATGTCTGGAGCGGGAGCGAGAGCGGCTGCGGCTGCGAGAGCGGCCACGGGAGCTCTTGGAGTCCGAGCGGGAGCGAGAGCGAGAGCGGGAGCGGCTACGGGAGTACGAGCGCTTCTTGGAGCGCGACCTGGAGCGGCGGCGAGAGCGAGAACGCGAGCGGGAATAGCTGAAATTTATGATTTTATATTGTCTGACATGTAAGCACATATCATTTTATACCATGAAAAAATTACAAATTTAACAATGCAATTGCAGTATGAATATAAAATATGCAGTTATGCAATCATAACAATGAGTATATAGGCACTTTAGAAGATACAAAAAGCAGCCACATTATTGCTAATTTTCATTCATTATTGTCACCATTACCTATAATAAATTTTGAGTTGTAAACAAAATATATATAATATATTTGGTACCATGTGAATTACTTGGTATCTCATATTTTCTAACAGATAGGTCTATTGAATTTTAAATATAAAACAGGAACATATACTTGTTGAGAAAATCATTTCTGAAAAAAGCCAATAACTTTACTCTTAGTTCCATTTCAAAGTCAGGACTTATGACATTAATATGTATTATAAAACTACTTTTACAGATTTCATATAATTTTATAGATTAAATAAAATGTGGACATATCACACCATGTTAGCCTAACCTATGTTAAGGCAGACTTACAACACTAACGCAGTCTAGTAGCAAGTTGAAAATAAAATTAACATTTGAATTTTCTGTGTTTACCTGTAATTTTATCACTAATTGTAATGTTAAAATTTTAATACTTATTTAGGAACTTAACAAGTGTATATCAGCCTTTAAAGATAATATACAATGATTATAAATTTCAGATTTTTATTATAGTAATACATACTACAGTAAAATCTGCAAAAGTAGTTTTATTGTAAAGATATTATATGATAATTTTTATTATGAAACACTGCAGTACTTATCACTTACTTTATACTTATAGTTGGTTATAGAGGATCCTAATGATTTTATTTCTAGGTACCTTCCTCATACAATGTTTGTATTAGTGGTAGATATTATTTCCTACTGTAATTAGTATTCATAAAGTTTTCAGCAATAAATTCTTACTCTTTAGCAGTCTCCTGGAATTTTGTGCCACTGTGATTGTAGAGTAATAAAGTTCAAAAAATTTATTTGTAAATTCTCCTAAAAATTTTGCTAGTGTTCCAGTAGTGTAAATTTAATGAGGTAAATTTTATATTTAAAAAAGGAAGCTATCTATATACTCAAATCTAAATTTTGTGTTTCATCACAGATTGAACATTGAGGATTTCAACGTGATAATAAAGATTTTATGATCAGCTAGGCACTAAACAGAGCTTATCGACTTAGATCTTATACTGAGATTTGAGAAAGTCATGAATCTCCATGGCTTTATCAAATAGACAGAGAAGGGATGCCATAGGCAGTTAAATTACAGTGAGTGGCAGTCTTTGTTAATAGAGAAGGAAGATGGGAATGCATTACAATCTTTGTTTATCTAGTCTCGTATGCACATTGTACCTAGAGAAATGAATGAAAAAACATGAACAGTGTTTACTACACTTGCAGTCTCTTTCGACTTAAGACACTGGCATTTTAAGCTGGTTTCCCATTTCTATTTATATTACTAGGGATAAAGTACCTATTTGGGTTTTTAGGTCAAAATTATTTCTTGTTCACATGCTGTGTAATGACTGTGTGTATATTACTTGTATACATAAGAGGTAGTGGGAACATCCCCTTTGAATAACAAGATTTTTATACCTCCTTCGGCGATCGTGACGGCTGCTTCTATGCGGTGAAGATGGCCGACCATAACGCGCCATTTGCACGCGAAGCTCCCTGCCATCTAACATTCGACCATCTAAAGTATCCAAGGCTTCTTCAGCTTGACGCTTCTCGAAAAACCTAAACCAGTAATTAATAAACGTAGTATTGTACTAACATGTCTAAAGATAAGTATACTTTAAAACAACATTTTTTCAAATATTTTGTTTACGTAACCATCTAAATATGATATAATAAGCAAATAATATTACCTGACGAATGCAAATCCTCGACTTTCACGTGTATATCTGTCCCTTGGAATATAGATATCACCAACATCACCACATCTTTCAAAAACGCGTCTTAGATCATCAGGCGTGGTTCTATATGTTAGATTATCCACTTTTAATGATACCATGCCATCAATGCGTGGCGGAGGACGTCCGTAACTCATTTTTATGTCGTTTTGGTCACCTAATTGATTCAACACAAAAGCTATAAATTACGAAAAACAAAATGGCGATACACAGCAGACGGGACGCCACCGGTACAGAGTCCCACAAGCACAAACAAAAATTGTAAAATCAAGTGACAAATGACAAAGCAGTACAGGGGCCAGAGAGTGTTGACCATAGATATTATTTTGGCAGCTATTTATAGAGGCCACTAACCATAGCCGTCTAAGCTAGTAGTAACGAGTAACGACTGTGTAAAAACTGAAACGATGGCGTCCCCTAAGGCGGTGCCTTATCTCCTCTCCTTTTTGCTCTTTTTATTGATAAAATCACTCAATCTATTTCTTCTTCTTCTTATCACTTATATGGAGATGACCTGCAACTATACACAGTAATACCCCGCTTTATGCGAGGGATACGTTCCAAAAAAAAATCGCGTTAACACTACTCTTATTTTTTCGGAAAATACATCTATTGTCTTTTGGGTAATGTTTTGTTTACGTTCTTGTAAAATACGTTCATGACACCCAACACTGTCTTTAATTGTTTGTCAGATGGTCAAGACACGGTCATCATTATTGTCTATACTCTGCAATATGTCCAAACCTGAATAAATTTTTGAAACTGCATTTTGTATTCCCCCTGTAGATAAAACTTTCTTCTAATTGTTCTTCCTCATCGTAGATAGGATTACTCTGTAACTCGATGAGATCTTCATTGCTGAGAAGATCGCCGTGCGTTACTACAAGATCTTCTACGAGATCTTCTACCGCGACATCTTGAAGTTCAGACCCTCAATCATTACAGCAATGTCTTCAAGCACTTGTCTCTGCAACTGGACAATTTTTCTAGGTGCTTCCACTACATCTGGCCAAAGGTTACGCCACACCCCATTCATACAACTCATTGTAACTTCCTTCCAAGCCTCTTGTATTTTGTGAATAGACTTCATATTATTGTATGACTTCCACCACTCTCGCATAGACCGTCTTCCTTCCCCGTCAGTTTCATGAATTAGTTGGCAAAAAGTGCGGCGATGGTAATAAGCTTTGAAGTTTGATATTGCTCCCTGGTCCATAGGTTGTAATATTGACGTAGTGTTTGGTGGAAGGAACTTCACGTACACTTTTAAGTCTCTGGGCGCATCAAGTGAGGTTGGATGTCCTGGAGCATTGTCTAAGAGTAATATAACTTTAGATTCAAGCCTCTTTCTGTCACAATATGATTAGACTGATGGGCAAATTATTTTATATTAGAATACCATTCTTGAAAAATTTCCCGTGTAGCCCACGCTTTTCTGTTTGATCGCCACACAACTGGTGGATTTGTCTTGTCCGTGCCTCGCATTGCACGAGGTGTTCCTGAATGGTACAGTAGTAAAGGTTTCAGGTTGAAATCACCAGTGGCATTACCACCCAGCAGAAGTGTTAGTCGATCTTTAGTGGCTTTGAAACCACTGGCTTGACGTTCTTCCCTAGAAATGAATGATCGAGATGGCATTTTTTTCCAGTGAAGTCCGGTCTCATCAACATTAAAGATGAGACAAGCAGGAATTTTCTCTCGTCTAATGAATTCTTGAAACTTGTCTGGAAACTCAGGTGCAGCTTGAATGTCAGCGCTGGCCGCCTCACCTTTTATATGGATATTGTGAAGATTAGAACGCTGCTTGAAACGATGGAACCAGCCTATGCTGGCAGCAAAAGTCGGAGTGGCACCTGCTTTTCCTTCTATTGTTTTCAGCATCTCATACAAAGGTTTTGCTTTTGTGCATATCAGATCTTGACTCAGTGGTGTGTTCTTCGATCCAAACTGACAGTAATTTCCCCATGCTTTATAAGATAGATGATCTCGAATGAGAAAGTATTGTTGTACTTTTAGATGTTGAACTTTCGCAGGTGAGTTTTTCCCGGTTTTTATAAATCGTTCTCACAATCGATTCTGAGAGTCCAAAATCTATCCCAACAATTGTTGCTTTGCCTCCATTTTCCTTTCTTCTTATCACTTTCATCTTCAATTCCAAAGTGACGCTTTTCGCTCTTTTTTTCTTTACATGCGGCATTTTTAACGTAGGGTTAAGTTATATATGCATATATTAAATCACAACTGCCAGCCGACCGAACTAACATCACGGAACAAATCAACAAACGAAACGGACGACCCGTAGAATAAAGTCGAAGGACTGGGAATTCCCGATTCTTCAAAGAGGATATTTAGAGGAAGCGGGGATCCCGCGACCATAGAGAAGTTGATGACTACATTATATTTATAAGCACTCTTTCGCGTAGTTCGAGGCAATTCCACCTATAACCAGGAAGACAAAAAGTCTTCGTAGTCAGTCGAACTGTACAGGCTGGACTAGCGCCGCCAATCAGTATTAGGTACCTCCGAAAAAAAAAAAAAAGTTCGAGCCATTCGAGCGCGAAATTTGCAATTCGCGTTATAGTGAAAAGCGTTCGCGTAAAGCGGGGTATTACTGTACCCAGGCATACTTACATAGGTGGAGTACTTGTCCGCCGCTATTAATGTCACGAATAATGATTTGGCCACTATCTGTGAATAGTGTAATTGTCGTGGTCTGCGTCTTAATCCTGATAAAACACAAACCACAATTACAGATAGCCCTGATTTACTTTCAAAGATTTCCTGGGATAACCTTGATCATAAAACATGATCACAGACGGTACAAATATTTCCTATAGTAAATGCGTGAAAGATCTTGGTGTGCATCTTGAATCTAGATCAAAATTTGTCCTAGACATATCACATTAAGGATTAAGTAGAAAGGTTTATGCGGCATGGCACTCCATGAAGCATCTTGGTAACATATTTTCGATTTCAACCAAAGTTGCGATTGCGGAATCGTTACTAACATCCATCATTGATTATAATTGAACAAATTGGCCTTCAGAATATGGCCATACGGTTTATTTTTGGAGTGCGCAAATTTGAACATATATCCGAATATCGTGCAAGACTTAACTTGTTGACTATACGCTCCCGGCGTAATGCCCGAATGCTTAGTCTCTTATACTCCATACTTTTTGATCTTTACAAGGATAACATAAATTACTTGGCAAACCTCTACCTTTTTAAAAACTTAAATCAAAATTCTTTTATAAAATCAACGTCTGTGTTAAAATAAGACTTAAATCTTACAATAAGGAACATTTTTTTTATAACGTAACAGTCTTATATCAGTCTGGTAAAAAAAATACTATATCCTTACTTTTTTGAGATCAATACAATATCCCATATATAAACTTTATAAAACACTAAATCAAACTCATAATAACACCACATTTTTGTCTACAGACTAATTTGAAGTCAACCTTTTTATTTTTTGTCACAGAAATTGCAGTTTGGAGATCGATGTTCCAAGCCATAGTTTTTATTACATTTAGCGCAGTAATAAACAGTCATACGTCGTTTATTAGCTGGGCAGTAGCTACACATACTTCTCGTGCCTTTTTTTATACCTGGTTCTCTCTCAATTCACACCACTGTCGACATAATTCAGTACTCGGTTCTTTCATGTACTCTCTTCTGTTCTTTGGTTTAGTCCCGCGTGTCCTCGAATTGGATACATACAATATACAGCTGTTCAATACGGCCATGTTGATCACCCCGTAGAATAAGCACAGCGACCAACGTCTTGTTTTACGATAACAACTCAAGTGACCACACATTTGATCGAATGTATCAACAGCGCCTTTAGCCTTGTTGTAGGACATAATGATTTCAGGCTTTTTCGTTACAGGATCTATTACCGGTTCCTCGTGCATTGTAGACAACAGAAGAACTGTTTTTTGGGGTTTTGGTTTGTAACTAACTAGTGTCAGTTTATTGTGAAAACCAAACAGATGTGCCGACACGACGTGATGGATTGTGTTTGAACTCGGATGGTATTTCTTTTTTATTGGCTTTTATTGTCCCAATGAATGTCAGATTGTACGGATCTGCTAGAAGTTGCTCAGCCAGAGGTACCGATGTAAACCAGTTGTCTGCTATGACGTTACGATTGCTCCCATAAATAGCCTTTGTAAGCAGTTTGCAGTAATGAGTACCAAGAGGTTCGGTCGGGGCAGTTTCGGCGTTTTTTCCTAAGTAGGGACATGCGTCAAACATGTACTTACTGTTCACATCACAAGCCAAAACTATCTTTATGCCGTACTTGGCAGGTTTATTCGGTATGTACATCCTAAATGGACATCGACCTTTGAAAGCAAGCAGCTGTTCATCGATAGTTATATAGGAGCATGGCTTGTAAAGATCTCTACATCTCTGTATAAATATCTTCCAGATGTTTCGGATGGGTGCGAATTTGTCTTGCTGTCTCCGGTCTTCACGGGTACTGCGGTCATCAAAATGAAGACAGCGTAAGAGAAACTCGAAACGTTCCAAGCTCATTGTAGCTATGTATTTTGAACCACAAAGTGTGGGATCAAAAAGCTCTTTGGTCGATAAATCGTTATTACCCATAGCGCCACTGAAAATTATAAGACCAAGCAGTGCATGAAGTTCTTCTTTTCTTGACAGTGATATGGTCGAACTTTGTTACTTATATTTGGTAGCTTTGACTGAAATATCTTCGTTAGTACGTAGGAGGACTAGATCTATCATATCAAAAGGGAATTTTTTTTCAAAACAGTCCAATGGTCTAATAACATCTCTACCATCCTGCTTTGGGCCGGGAAAAATGTGGACTACGTTCCAGGCAGCAGTTCTCATAGATCGTGGCCTATCAGATGTTTCTCTCGACCAAATATAATTGTTCTTACTTCTCACAGCCGACGCTTCTGGCAAAACGATAAGATTTTCCGCTGTTTGTTCTTCTTGTGACGCAGTTTCTGGAACTGGTGATTCTGATGCATTACTTGTGGCTTGATGTGGTTCTGAAATGTTCGGAAGTTAGATTCATCTACTACAATATTTTGTAGGTCTTCTTCTAGTTGAACTGGCATGAAAGAAGGATCTGCCGCGCTGTCGTCAGAGTCATAAGGATCGACTTCCAGGTGATCCTCAGTTTCGCTATCGGAGTCCTCATTTAGTAAGGAATCGGCTATTTGTTCTTCGTTGAGATTCATCTAAAAAAAAAATTGCTTAGTTATAACATCGCTAAATGCTGAAAAAAAGCAAAAGTCAAAACAAGTAACGAAAAATAAACTTACCGTTAATACTAATGATCGCCTGGGAGGCGATCCAGTAGCTTATATTTTGAAAACGGAGAGTCCGCGCCAGGCCCTCGTGAACTCTCCTCTGCGGCGCGGGGAATACTGCATTGGTGCGAAAGCACAACTGGGTTCGCGGGCGCGCGTTTAAAATAACGAAAAAAAAAACAGATCGCGCGGCCACTCAGGCGAGGATTAGTATTCTAGGGTTAAACGCGCTAAAGATGTTAACATAAAGATATTAAGATATCTCTGGTAAAAAAAACACTACCCTGCATTTCAAAGTTAACATATCAAAATATACCTAATTAAAATTCCAATATCGTATTTATCATATTAATAAATGTATACCTACCTTATTTATTGTTATTGCGTATTTTTTGTTTGTGTATGTAATATTATATTGGTTATTTTTTACTGTATTTATTTACAGTTTATTTGTGTAATTATTTTATACATGTTTAATAGGTTAATTTATAAAGCCAACTGTGCACTGTCTCAATTAAGTCTAAAATGTGTATTTCCTCTATGTAAGGTTAAGGTTGCCTGGAAATTGTTGCATAGTAATAGGGCCGCCTTTGTGTACATTTATATTATTATGTTCTATTTGTTCTGTATTGTTAAAATATTGAGCACAATAAAATAAAGTATATTTCATTTATTCATTTCATTCGTTAACTACAGCCACTAGCTGCTAAACACATGGCGTGTGAAGCACATAGAATACACATAGAGACGGGATGCCATAAGCTGTTCTATGACGGCAACGAGCTGTTTTGGTGAACATAGAAGGAAGATGACAAAACAGTTTTCCAAATAATTATGAATTCCAACAAATTTTGTATTTATTAATACGTTCATCGCCTCTTCGTCATTTTTCTACAAATATAATCAGTAGTTCTACTTTTTTTTATTTAAAACTAACGAACAGCCCAAGCCACGCATTGTTACCGTAACAAATTATACACCAAAACCACCTTCGGGAATCGCTCTATGCAAAAAGTAAAAACCACATGGAAATCCATTTTAACTATGTGACAGATTTTGAGAAAATATATCACATACAGATACAGAGAGATATAAGAGAAGATTATATATGCTATCCCCCTGCCATCCCCCTGACATATATTTTGTGTTATAACGCTTAAATTAATAAAATTTTAAATTTTATTAGACTAAATATTTTTCGATGTTGTGTGCGCGAGGTGGGTGACGACGACGCCAGCTAGTTGCTGGCGTCGTCAATACAAAAGGCCTGCCGCTAGCACTTATTGCGTCACATTAGTGCACGCGTCTCTCCGGCTCCCACCACCATCGGCGAACAGACTGATGGCACCGGCGAACTGCGCCATCCCCCGTGGCCTGTCAACAGCGATTCTGCGAAATAAAAAAGAAGAAGACCCAAGACAGCTCTCCCAGCCGCCACAGCAATGGACTCAGAAAAGGAAATTGTGGTCAACACATATTGAATGTAACTTTTATGACATCAAAGAATACATTGATATAATTAATCAAATACTATTCGGATGTAATAAATAACTTTTGACTTAATCGCAATTTCCAACTCATATTTTCATGCCTCTAAGAGTGTGAAACATGTGATCTTTATCTGTATTTATTGTAACCAATGTCACCATGTTAACCTGACGCGACCGCTGAACTGGCCGCGTGCGCCGTGAATTTGACACAGTTGGCCAGTCAGCCAGCCAGCCCCTGGCGTCGTGAAACTCGTGTTCCCTGCTCTGGCCTAAAACTCTAGCTACAGGCCTCTAAACCTATCTACCTCATTCTTCTCCATCTTAAAATACGTGCTACCAGGTATCATCCTGCTCATACAGAAAATCTTCACCCCTCTACTCTCCACGCACGAAGCGTCACGCGAACCCCCCTAGCGTCAGCATTATATCGCCCTAGTTCGCTGGTCGCCATATGCTGGATCTTTGCTGGCTTTGGTGCTGACCACTCAGGAAGATCTCCGTAGGGCGGTGACTATACCAACTGCAGTGGACTTGCCTCTCTCAGGCAACCATCGCTTAACCCAATGCCCGTTTCATATTTACGGAATTGCGGCTCATACATAAAATGTTTTTTCTCACAATACTTTCTAAATGACCTGGCACACAAAACACGCGCGCGCACACACGCACACACACACACACACACACACACACACACACACACACACACACACACACACACACACACACACACACACACACACACACACACACACACACACCATTCAGTAAGAGGTACTGCTATACAGGATTGCAGCCGAATTAGGCCGCCACAACGGGAAAGGTACCCGCTCACATGACACCGCCGTAAAGTGACAAAAAGCTGTCAAGTAACATGCGGTTTGTAAGTAGCCAGCGGCCCATTGGAGGGGAGGAGGAAAAGAGAGCAGCGCATCGCATGCATACAACAATAATGCGGAAGATTATTCGCATCGGTAGTCGTCGGAATGATCCTTCGATTGCTCGTTTGCCTGTTTTTTTCGTACTGTATTTTTTTACATACTTACAATAAAAAAATAATTAATAACAAATATTTCATTTATCCAATAGTAAATGAACATCATGAAATAAATTTTACGGTAGGTACCTACTCTTCTTCCCCGGTAGCGATGTACTTTTTTTCCATTAAATTAGGAATATGTAATGAATAGGAACTTTAGTAGAAAAAAATAGCACCACCAGCTGGTTGTCTACTATATCCAGGATTGGTTTGTGACGAATGAACTCCAGAATTCATCAACTTCACGCTAAACGGTGACCTGTGCTCAGTTATCCCTCCGCGCCGCATAGTGGGCCCCTGAAATATTACATTCCTGTTAAACATGTTTAATGTTTTTATACAGTGAAATTTAGATGGCTCAAAACTCCAAAAGAAAAAGAATCCATTCTTTCAGTGTCGATCCTTTGAATTTAAGATTTCATATCAAATCCTTGTATAAAATATCAACCTTAATAATTTTAGGTAGGTACAACGTGATTGGACAGTTCTCTGTGATTTTGCTAAAAATCAGAGTTAGCCTAACCTCACATCGCGCCCTACCTCGATTAAGTAGCGTAAGAATGTTAGTCACAAGACCTAATAGCCGACGAAAATGTTATGCTTAACATTTTGTAAAGACATTTTATAATGGACAAATCGTCGTAACATCCAGGTCGTGGGCGGGATTCGTACCCGCGACTAATTATTGCCATAATACGCGTACCCAATTCTTTACCGTTTGTGCTAATCAATTGTGCATTCATTGCCCACTTGCTCGTACACAAAACCGCTTGTTCCTCTTACTTTTTTCTTATGAGAGGCTTCCTCGGTTCATATGGCCTCGCCCAAGGTCTCTCGGTTCACCTCAGGCTACCGAGCACCACCGCCACGCCAAGGCTTGAACCATGGTGGGGAGTGATCCGGGCATATTATTTTTTATTTTCTAGTATAGGAGGGAAACGGCACTGATGATATTCGGCACTATCATGTGCCGCGCGTCCCACACACCACTGGACCCCACCCAGGGCCGGTGAAGGCTCGTAAATGCGTCTCCCCGCGTCAACAAAAAAAAAGGTAGTGTCATGCATGGTGCATGATACTACATCCTCCTATGCAACGGAATTGGGCTGGTGCGACCAGGGAAGTACGTCTCGCTCACTTGATACCTGAGTAAGTGACAGCGTCGCAGTCGCGTTTCGTGCGGTTTGTAAGTAGCTGGTGACTCATTGGGGGGATGATAGGAGGGCAATGCATATGCGTAACAATTATGCGCATGTCAATGGGCATCGGTGGTCAGCTCGTTTTCCCCCTTATGTTATATAAAAAAACCGTGTGTTGCCTTCTTTACTGCACATTCACCGATAGAAATCCACTTCTTTGACTATTGTTCTCTGGTGTATAATGCCGCCATTATAACCCACGGGACGTCCCGACAAAAAAACTATTTATATATCTTGCAGAAAGCTTTCCCATACCCAAAATGTCATGCCAAATGTTAAAAAAAATCCCGTTTTTAGAGACCTCATTACCGTTATTTGAAATATTTTCTTAAAAACTCGTGCTATACCATCCGCACATTCGGTGGTAGTCTACTAGAGAACCTCCGTTTCCCCCATCCGCCTATCCACTTCCCCGGTTGTGGAATCTGGTCCCTGCGCAGCCGCCATTTGTCGACCGACCGCCAAGAGCGCAAACGTGCCCGGCTCCGCATCTCATAGGCTAATTACATGCCGCCTCAAGGCGCCTAAGCCACTTAAAAATCGTTCAAGGGCGGTGAACAAAAAAGAAGGTGCCTAAGCTAAAAAGAAAAGGGGGGGCTCGGATAGACCGAAGCCCTTCAAGGTCCCGTCTTAACAAAATACCACCAAGGGCACAGCTCTGGTCCGCACACTCCACGCATAAATTGTATTAGGGCCAACGCCGGCCTCATTTGTGAAAGGTCAAGTTATCTCGGCTGTGACGCAGATGCTGTAAACGCTCTAGAAAGGATACTTCCGACTGAAGCGAGCTCTGATTAACAGAATCGTTTAAATGGCTACCACAGACAAAGCTAAACCCCGTTCCCTCGTGATAGTTACGTTCAATGCGAACGGTATATGCAACAAAAACACAATATCGACGTCCTACTAATTGCAAGACACGTTTTTAAAACCATGTAATAGAGAGACCAATTTACCATTGGAATGTTCACGGGCGGAGTGTGATCATATGTATTTCTTAACCGACGCCATGTGCTGCAACCGATAGTTTCCGGTTGTAAATATACGTCCCATTTCTCAGGAAAACGCTCGGTGCTGTGATTGTAGGTAGTTGTTAAAACAAGATCTAAGCTGTCTTCTGGCAAACTGTAAAAAACAATTAAAGTATTGTTACAAAAAAAACTTTCATTTTTTCAACTGACTCCTAAATCCTGACGTCAACATCTATAGATAATAAAATACGCATAAGGACATCTCGGAAAAGTCCGATAAAAGGTTACCTCTTGAGGCAGAACTGAATCGGTATACCGATTATATTCTTAATAATTAGCCGTAGCGATTAGCAGCCGTAGCCATGTGGCGACTACCGACGCCAGAGATTAAGCATATGCGGTGCTATCCTCTTATCTATATCTCGAGTACGTCGTCGCACGAAATGCGACAGGATCTACATATTATGTGAGCGGGAGTTATCTCCCAGGTCATGCCGGATCACGTCGACTGCGAACTCTAGTTGAAGTAAAGATTGTGCACATTCTCATTTTATGAAAAGTAACCAGATCCAAGCAAAAGATTATGCACTTAACGCACGCATAAAGCTTAGTATCTAACGAAATCGGATAATCAATAACGACGCTCCACCTGATTTCCATCGAGTAAACGGTCTCCTCTCTAAAGCTTTACTCTATTATACCAATGCTATAGATATAGCTTCGTCTAGTGCGTATTCTTTTGCTTGGATCTGGTTACTTTTCATAAAATGAGAATGTGCACAATCTTTACTTCAACTAGAGTTCGTAGTAGACTTGAACCGGCATGACCTGGGAGATAATTATATCCAACACTATAGCTCAAACAAATTTGAATTACCTTCTCACTGTTACATAAACTAATAGCCCCTAGGGTATTTGTAGGTAAGAATAAAACACAAATTAAGCTACTCACTAAAATGGATGATAAAAATGCAATTTCCTAACACTTGCTAACGTGTGATGAGAAAACAATCTGGATCCGGTTGGTACACCGTGCTTATTTTTAGTGGAAATAACAATATCTTTATCTAAGTGACCCTCCTTTTGTAAGTCCGGTAGCAATTTTTTGTTCCGTATTTGCTTTTTATTATCCATATCATGCATGAATATAGACAACACAATTTGGAATTCCCGAAAATGTTCACGAAAATGTAACTAGCCCTAACACAAGAAACAAATAAAATTTCTATTTACTATTGATACTTTAGTCTCCATAACAACATACCAACGACAAACAATCAGACATAAAGCCCGTATTTTAATCATATATATAGGTACTCTTTGCAGAAAGCCGTGTAATTCGTCTTAGGTTGCGTTCCAATAAAGATACATCGCCCACGTTCAAGAACGTAGTATTTTCCGCCCCACTAGCTTATTGATAACACACAATAGTCTATGTAGGTTGTGATTCCCATCGTAAACACAAGTGGAATTGCTTTGCAACCTCACGCGATGACATTCGGAATGAATTGGAGTCGATTGCAGTTAAGTCAAAAATTTTAAGCGGTTAAACTTCAAACTTTACTGCAATCATGAATACAAAAATCACACATTTATATATTTTCATATATGATATCCTGTTAGGGTTGGGTACTTGTTAATTTGCAAATATTAATCCATCTAACTTATAAATCATTAACTTGCTTTCTTACGTCAAAATTTATTACATGGAAAAGAAGATATTTTACACTTAATGTGGTATTTGTTAAGGAAGAGGTATTATCTAATATTTAAATTCTATTAGATTATAAACAAGTATTATGAAATACATGACAAATAAACATTGATATAAAGTATGTGGGGTTTTTTTCGGACCTGAACTTATGCTGTAGAAACGAAGAGAAGCCCAATAGAGCTTCATCGGATTACTTTGAGTGCTAGTCTGACGACGAGACTAGGTTTAGAGTTGTAATAGGGAACCGAAAGGGAGTGTTTGTAAAAGCTAATTTAACTATCACCATGGCCAGAGGGACCGAAATGTCCCTCCTCCCCCGACTCTGACGTCTGGGGCAGCTCGCGCGCGGTAGCTAGAATGGCCTAGTCTCTGACATGAACTCATGGAGCGGATGACTGCGGGAGGGGTGGGTATTGTTTGTAGGTGCACACTGAATAGCGTCATAAATGTATTTTCTCAGGCGTCATTTTTAGGGTTCCGTAGTTAAATGGCAATAAACGGAACCCTCGTAAATATGACCGTGGACCGTATGTCAGAGACGTTTTACTCGAAGGTTGTGAGTAGGTACTGTATCTGTGAAATTTGGAAGGTAGTGTCGTTTGGAACGTAAGTACGTACATACATGCTGCGATCCTCGGTACTCCGTTAGAACGTCTTGGCTAGTCTTGACAGGCCGGGAATCGGTAAATTACGATTGATGTTGAGATGTTGATGAGATAATAATATAATACGCCTCTAAGATGTTCACTCATGTCAGAATGATTTTATGATATCTAAATAATTTATCAAAGGCATAGTTACAACCTAAGCAAATCATACACTGTAGATATGTCCATTTGAACAATTTTAAATGGATATACATGTTTTTAGGGATCCGTAGTGAAATGGCAATAAGTGAACCTTTAGTTTCATTATGGCCAATAGCATGGCATAGGCGTTCTAATCAAATGTTATGGGTATTGTTTGAAATTTGTAACATAGTAACTATTTTAAAAAATGCTACAAAATTCTGTGATTATGAAAAATATTATGAAGGGTAAGCACCCCATACATGTAACTGAAATTGTAGAAATGCTACACATATAACATTTTGTTCAAAATTAATCTCTAAAATAGTCAACAGAATCAACGGACTGAAAAATCAAAATTGCGATGTGTGACAAGGCATTTAAGGTGCATAACATGATCGGTTCTAGAGAAAACTTTTTCTGAAGTCCTTCAAGAATCGGTCTCGGCGCCCCTTGTCACGTTAATGATACAGATTATATTCTCTGCGCACTAGCATTAGCAGTACACCGATTGCGGATATAACGGAGCGCAATTCCATCTTAGGGCTCCCAAGCAACCTCACCTGCCCGCGGTACTGCCTCTGCTGACCAAAGAATGAGGCTCTGGGGTCCGACAAATGGGGGTATAATAATAATTCTTGGTAGTGTAGTTGGATGCCACAGGCCGGAGACGGCGAAACACAGGAGCCGTGGACAATGACACTGGGACTAGTCCACCAATTTAAGATCGCTCAACGAGGTATGGGGAGGGCAATGCTCGCAGTGTCCAAGACCTTTCTGTTCACCACATTTAACGCTGCCAGCCATTTCGTAATTAAAGACGCGACGCCCAGGACCATCAACATACGATAATGTGTAGATGTGTGCCCGCCTTCATTTTATTGACCACAATGGGTCATTGGACTTCAACAAACCACACGAAATGCTACACAGCTCATCTCTGGTCGTGCCGCCACTGTAAATATAAACTTTCTATTGCCAGCACGCCCTGGGTGAGATCCATCTACTGTGAATGAAAGGGCTACTCTCACAGTTAAAGTAATCTTATCAACTCGTATTTATCTTAGCTCTTATACACTTTTATTTGTTATTAACACATTATATTAAAATAAACATACTAATCTAAAAAAAAGGTACAAATAAAAAGCTAATTCGTTTGCTCTTTTATTGAAAAATAATAGTCTTCAGTGTCAGATGGCCAAGTTATTTCTTGTTGAAATTTAAAGAAAAGGTTTTGGATATAAAAAAAATTATAAAGAGGAAAATAGCGTGCACCAGAAACCTTTTGTTTAAAACGAATCTAGAAGAAAAAAAATAATCACACACATAAATCAAATTTACATCCTGCTATGAACTGCATTGAAAGGGCAGGGAGGGAGTTTCCACTAACATTAACAACCTAGATGTATCTGCAAATCACAGCAAACAGCACAGGAAACTGCCACAGCAAACAGGCCAGCGAGCTGCACCGGCCTGCCAAACAAATTCATGTATTAGTTCCTTTTGCAGAATATCCCACTTGTGTGTAATATTAGAAATCACCATATTTTATTTATTATTAGATAAATTCGAAAAAATAGAAAACATATCTATCACAACTCGTGTTAATTAAAACTATATTTTAAAGTAGTCACATCTTATCAGCTAATATCTCCAGACCTATTTTTGCATGTGTCTCAATAAATATAAAAAGTTACTCATAACTTTATGCCCAGCAACAACAGCAATTCAGCAGTTGTCAGCACACCGCAAAACTCCCTCCCTGCTAACTGCCACGCTCTCCGCACACCACGCCCTGGGCATACCAACAGCTCTCATTAATGTCTTAGAACTACTTTAATACAACATCGGTATTAATGCATGTTTCATATAAATACAAAGAAATTGGTAATGTGGCACATCCTCTCATAAAAATGACATTATTATTAATAACTATTTTAAAATGTTTCTTGATGTAGCTTGAAGTCAACGTGGGTTAACAATAGTATGTACTTTATATAAACCTTAAGTGCAAAAAAAATGTGATAAAGATCGAAAAAATCAGAATCAGATACTTTTATTTTTATAAGTGCCCATAAATTACAAGACAATTCAATATTGTTTACTAGATCAAACATGAAATTAGCCCAATTAAGCGATAGGTTTATCAACACCCCATCGAAATCACCATTTCATAAAAATATCTGAAATAATTCTTACAGAAGGGCCAAGAAAATTTGTTTATCAGACACTTAAAAACTTTGTTTAATCTCTTATTCCTTTGTGTTAAAAACATGAAACAAGACATACATTTGGGAATAACAAACAAAGCATGTTATTATGCATAAATAATCCAAAGTTTCATATTTTTGAGAAAATCTTGGGAAAAAGAAGTTAGTTAGTTCTAACACTAAGGATTCAATTCCACTTATTACTACACATCTCAAGAAACGAACTGTAGTTGAACAGATACAACACAAGCAATAGGTACTTAACTAACAAACTTATATTTAGAAAAATGTATTTGAAGATTTTTGCAATATGTAGGTCTGTGTATTTTGTGTTTACTCAGTAGTACCTTATCTGATTGATGGCTGATTGGGGTAGGTAGCTTCCAAGTACACCACAACTGCCTGTAAACAATATATATGTTTTGAGCAATTGGAATCATCTTACATCTTGATAAGATATTGTATAATATAAAGTAAAAACCAGTTATAACAACCTTAAAGGGCCACAAATTTAGGATTATTTATTAAATCAATTCTCTTCTCACCATTCTCTAATCAAAGAATTACTTGAGATTATCTGTAATACTTTTCTTTTTTTGCTGCAGTTATGTAATAATCATCACCACAACATATTGTCCTTGATAAAAAATACTCACTGCATAAGCAGTGCACAATGTATGTTAGATATTATAATGTCAAAAGTATGATAGCAATTCATTGCTTTACTAGTTATTTAAACTTACCCGATATTGTCATAAAATAATTATACAATTAAAGATATTCCATCCCAGACTTTAATCTAATCCATGATGTATCTTCCAAAGCAGTGATGTCACGCTAGATGAAATTCCATTAACACACAGCGCACCCCTTATGATGACCTCCTCAACGAGAGTTACTCAATCAAGATAATTACAAGATCTATTCTAGCTATGGCTGTATACCACATAAATAAAACTTCTTACTGCACAAGTTGTATATAAATAGGACAGACAAAAGTTGTTATAGCTGTTTTGATAATTAGGCAACAAGCTGATGATGAACTGTAAAAGCTATACCACTAACATCATTTTTCAAACAGAAAATGTAACCATTTGTTCATATGCGACAATGCCAGAGGGAGTGTCAAACCTATAAACACTCCTTGTTTGCATCAATATGAAATAAAAACTTACCATATATTTTAATGCCTAGAGCGCGAGCGGGAACGGCTGCGGCTCCGAGAGCGCCCACGGGAGCTCTTGGAGTCCGATCGGGACCGGGAGCGAGAACGAGAGCGGGACCGGCTGCGGCTGTACGAGCGCTTCCTTGAGCGAGACCTGGATCGACGACGAGACCGTGAACGGGAATTGCTAAAAACATACCATCATCAGCTTAACATTACATAGTCTATCTACTCTTGTCATCCACCACAACCGCTTGATATATTAAAATAACCTTCATCACACGATCAACATCAACACTGATCTATTGAGACTTGTTTAGATTTTGGGTTCTGTAAAAAACAAGTTTAAAGTAATATTACTAATTTACGTAACTAAGATAAAGCTTATACCTTCTACGACGGTCGTAACGGCTTCTGTGAGGCGACGATGGGCGGCCGTAACGCGCCATTTGAACACGAAGCTCTCTACCGTCCAGCATCCGTCCGTCTATCGAATCTAAGGCTTCTTCGGCATCGCGCCTGTCATAGAACCTAAAATCACCACGTTTCGGTTAGTTAACCTTAAAAATTCTCCGGACACTAAAAATAATAAGTTAAGTACAAACCTGACGAATGCAAAACCACGACTTTCGCGGGTATATCTGTCGCGAGGAATATAAATATCTCCAACTTCACCACATCGTTCGAAAACTCGACGCAATTCATCGGGTGTTGTTCTATAGGTAAGATTATCAACTTTCAATGACACCATGCCATCAATTCTGGGCGGTGGCCGACCGTAATTGCTCATGATGATTGTTAAATTGATTCTTCTGAATGAATGATAATGATCACAATGAATTAAACACAATAAAGGAAAAGTTGTTTAGATTCAATAAAACTATTTTTTGTTCAAGATGTAATTATCAAAGTGACGCCAATAGGCAACTACGCCAGAACAGGAACTGGAAAGTTCTGCCTCTGTCATCATTGAGCTAAGAATTGTGACACTTTGAATAATGTATAGTGTAGACAGGCCTGAAAATATTGATATATCGATAACATGATATCAGAAATTATTTAAAATCGGTAATTATTTCAACTAAAATGGCTCTAATTCATGTTATTAAATGTAGATATTTAAATAAATTATTTAATGCTTATCATTATATTCTCAAGATTAGAGTGCCTTTTCTTTTGATGTGTCTATACATAGCTTAAATAACTATGAAAAGAAAGTAAGGCGTTAGTTTCTTTGATAGTCAGGTACTTTGAACGTCAAGTAAATGAGACTGACCCTGACCTAGCCACCTAAAAATATGATTTTCAGGAATAAAAAATATATGGGACACAAGATTTGAATGAAGGATTGCATACTTCTGCAATCATTACAAACAAAGTTTAAAAATACGTATTTGGGAGTACTTTGGATGCGTATCTTGGATATCGGATATCAGAGAAAAACTACGCATTGAAAAATCATCACACTCATCTTTTGTCTGAGAATACACAATTTTATAATAATTGAATATTTATCTATAGAACCAGGGTAACCGACATAGCTCAGCGAATCAGCAAGCTAAAGTGGCAATGGGCAGGCCACATTGCTCGCAGAACCGATAACCGTTGGGGAAGAAAGGTTCTCTAGTGGCGTATTGTCACTATCAGACACAAAATGATTCTCATCTAAGATTTAAAACAACAAAAATAATACAAATGTTTTATATATAATTGAGCCAACCGAGACTTCCTTTTTCTTTCATCATCATTATATAGCCCTTATAGGTCTACTGCTGTACTTAGACCTCTTTCAATGAACGCCAAGAGTACCGATCTCCTGCTACTCGCATCCATACCAGAGATCGTCTTCTTTAGTTCTCCATTTTATTGAGCCGCTGTTATGTCAATTTTATTGTCAAATCGTAACTTTCAACTGTCAGTTTAATGTCAAATATACTATTACAACTGTCAAGTCAACGTGCGAACTGCGAAGCCAAAGAATTTCATACCTTAAAAATATAACATTTTATTTAGTTAGCTTTTGAGCAACTAAAAAAATAATGTCTTCGTCGTTTTTCCTTAAGGGCAAATCTAGAAAAATTCACAAAAGAAAAGGAGATAAAGTTAATAAAGTTAAAACAAAGAAAATAAATGCACCTAACCTAGAAAGTGGACACGAATCATCCGATAGTGATTTGGATTTAAAGAAATTCTCTGACGCTGAAGCATCTGATAGTGATCATGAAACTGCTGAAGAAAAGAAGCTGAGAGTCGCAAAGAAATATTTGGAAGAAATAGAGAAAGAAGAAGCGAAACGAGCAGAGCTGAAGGAAATAGATGGAGTGATTGAGAAGCGGTTACAGGAAGATTATTTGGAAGAAAAGGGTAAACTACGTGTTGAAGTCGCCGATAGGTATTCTGCTCCACTACGCGGTAGCATTCGTTTGATACGGGCAAAAGAGCATAGGCTTACTCTCACATGTCTGTGTATAAGTTACGACGGTCAACATGTGTTTACAGGATGTAAAAGTGGTACAATTATAAAATGGGGAGTTAAAGAAAAAAGAAAACTCGGTTGCCTCACATATAAAACTCATAAATTATTTTTGCAAGGAAGCATAAATTCTCTAGCCATATCTTCAGACTCCAAATACTTAGCGAGTTCAGACCAGTCTTCAAATGTACAGATTTGGGAACCACAGACATTAAAACATGTTCACACATTCAAAGGGCATAAAGATTATGTCGTTGGGTTAGTATTTAGAAAAAATACACATGATTTGTATTCAGCGGGTAAAGACAGATGTGTAAAAATATGGTCATTAGATGAAATGGCTTATGTTGAAACATTGTTTGGACATCAGTGTCCTATTACATCTATTGACGCACTCACAAGAGAGAGGGCCATAACAACTGGTGGACGAGACACCACAGTCAGAGTTTGGAAGATAGTGGAGGAATCACAACTTATTTTTAATGGCCCAGAAGGCAGTATTGATGTGGTTAAACTCTTAGATGAGGAGCACTTTGTGTCTGGTAGTGACAATGGCTCCATTTGCTTATGGAGTGTATTAAAAAAGAAGCCATTGTGGACTGTAACGGAAGCTCATGGGGTGGAGAATGATGTACCCAGGTGGATAACATGTCTAGCGACAATGATTAATACAGACATGTTTGCATCCGGCTCATATGATAGTAATATTATTTTATGGAAAGTCTGTGATTCATATAAAAAGTTTATTCCTATGTTTACAATAGGAGTACCTGGTTTTGTTAATTGTATGCAATTCAGTAGTGATGGTAAACAGTTATATGCAGCAGTGGGTCAGGAACATAAAGCAGGCCGTTGGTTTAAGTTAGATAGTTCTAAGAATGGTTTGTTATGTGTAAATTTATCAGTAAAAGAAAATATAGCATAAGGAATATATTAAATATTTTACATAAAACTACTTTTGTATTTTTCAAATTCTTATCAAGCGGCCATGTTTTAAAACAAATAATTTTCTATTCCTTAACTTAAGTAAAATAAAGTAAAACTTGGAGCAATAATTAATATGCATTACAAATTACAAAAGTTCAATAATAAATTCATATGTTAAATTGTTTACAAAGTCCTCTCATACATAAAGCATGTGAAGTTTTCGTCATCATTTGAGAAGTATTATTGCTAGTTAATACATTTCTGTTGTCTACTTTCTTACTGTGCTGTAAATAGGCTGTTGTTACCATTTTTGTACTAATCACACAAGTCCTTATTGCTCGTATTTAGGTGATTGTCATACTTCACAATAGAAACAGTTGATAAAATGGCATTGACTTTTAAACCAGTGTCACATTGGGACAGACACTAAAATATAGTAAGGTATAATTTAATTTAAGGAAAGCGTACTGTTATAAACTTGTTTTAAAACTAATTTATTGTATAGATATTTTTGTAAAAAATCATCAGATATACCATTATGACTCTTCCTTATCCTACTAAAGTATTTGCCCCTCTTAACTGAAGATAACCAGCTGTTATGTCCATTGGTAGACTCCTTACAGTTGCAAATTCTTCGACGTTACTATAGTACAGTTTAGAATGTCTGTCAATGTATGGAGCTGGTAATCCAGATATATCTGAATATTTTTTTGTCGGTTTAAATGTAGGTGGGGCATTTATTGAATAATCTGTAAATAATAAATATATTTGAAAAGTGCTAAATAATGTATCAAATGAACATAGTTATGGCTACTTTATTGTTTTAATTATTTTTTATAACATTTAATACATTCAACAGTAATATATCAATCATTTATGGTTTCTCCAACCAGAAGTTTTAATAATTTCTCGAGTGTGTTCAGGACAAAGACATAATTCATTTGAAATTCAGTTTTGGACCTTGTTTCTATGCATATAATCTCTGTTCTATTATCTCATTTACATTCAGCCTAGAGAGCAGCTGCGAGGGGCAGCAGCACCTCGCAACTGCCATCAATAATTCCCTAAACACTGCAGGACTTTTAGAAGTTGGACTTATGAAATTATTGTGGTGGAAATTACTGCCGACGAGCAATGTCATTAGAAGTATCGTGCTGACATACTTATAATGCTCAGGTCCGTGCGGCGTTGACAAATAGCATTAAAAATTTAGGATATCACAAAATACATACATAGTACAGAATCGTTTGGCCATGGTAGTGCACGTTCTGCGGTTAGTATTTGTTTGAGGGATCTCCACATTCTCTTTTTACATCCACTTTTAACAATAAATTTGTTTTCAATTTTAAAACAGTAGGTTTTGTCTTGTTCTGACATGTTCTATAATATATTACACATAACACCTCTGTAACTGTTCTAAACTTATAAACAATTCTCAACAAATTGGCCAATAGAAAAGTTGAACAAATTCACAAAGCTACAGAAATCAGAATAATTGTTTACATTTTCATTTCTACATGGATGTTCTCCTTCTTTTCTTTGATTCGGAACACAAAATTCGGATTCTGCCAATTATCCAATGCTAAGTCTATAAGTCAATTGATTTATTTACTATAAATAAATGATAAAATATATACATCTAATAAAAAAATCGCTCCTCATTCCGATATCCTAAACAACGATCCGCGTGCAAGCCTAACATACTATACAGTTTGTGCTAACACGATATTTGTCAGGAATTATCTTCGCAATGGACCCAGACGCACACTTGAAAATAATGTTCTGGAACGCCAGAGGCCTAAAAGGCAAATCAACACTACTCAAACAGACACTCCACGAATACTCCATAGACATATCCATGAGAAAGGTGCGTTTCGTTGATCAGTAGGATCAACGAAACGCACCTTTCTCAAAATTCATAATTCCAGGGTATCACATCTACCGCAAGAACCACAAAGACGCTGTGCTGCACATCCGGGTACTGACGGTCTGTGTGGCGCGCCGGATGGTCCACCAGCCGTTACCGCAGATTTCTACAGTGACGTTATCCACGCTGGGTATAGAGGTCCTATACGGTGGGAGGCCGCTTAAAATCTATGCGTCCTACAAACCACCGACGTACCCGCTAGTGGTCTCCGACATTCACCACCATTTCCAAACAGGGGAAGAGGTGGTCATTGCCGGGGACCTTAACTGCAAGCACCCGGCGTGGAATTCGTACACTAGCTGCCCGAATGGAAACCGCTTATACAACGACTCCATGTCGAGCGCATACGCGGTGGTAGGTCCGGACCTCCCGACGCGCTACCCGGCCGCGGGACAACCGGGGATGCCTAGTACTATAGATGTGGCTTTCATTTTTGGTATCACGGCCGCCACCGCGGTCGTGACCATAAATGATGACCAACAATCCGACCATGTCCCAGTGATCCTGTCCCTAAAAGGGAACCCTGCGCGCCAAATGACTCTCCCGGCCAGGCCCACAACCGATTGGCAAAATTTTAGAAACTACTTAGAGCTGATATGCCCCACTCTCCCAGTGCCCGGGGACGTGGACGAGCTGGCTCAGGCGATCGAGTCGGAAATCGTCAGGGCCAAAGAGCAGGCAACCATAGAGAACCCACGGAACAGCGACAGTAGTAAAAAGCCTCCACTACCCCCTCATTTACAGAAATTGGTCAGGAGCAAGAAAGAACTCTGGCGGAAATGGCAGAGTTCCCGATGCCCATGACTTAAAACAAAACTCAATCAATTAACCAACAAAATCAAAAATGAAATTTCAAATATAGATGGGAGCAGAGGATAGATGCTGCGGCGGATAACTGGGCCTCGCTGCACCAACTATGCCGCCGTCTCTCCAACACTGCCACACCCGTGTGCCCACTACTACATGGGGACGGAGAGCTGCGCTGTCGCGCACAGGACAGGGCCGATATATTTGCCAGACACCTAGAAGATCAGTTCTCCCCGTTTTCTACCTCGGCCGGCGAGCATGTGGAAAAGGTGGTGCAGCACGTAAGCGAGTTCTACAATGGCTTTTTTGTGGCCGACCCTAGCCTAGTTCTTTCCCCTGGAATAGTCCAGCGTGCCCTGTCACGACTCAAAATTAACAAGGCCCCAGGCCTTGAGAAATTACTAACCTCACGCTTAGACGCCTACCTCCCAAGGCCATAGCAACCATTACGCGGCTTTTCAACGGCATCATCCGGACAGGGCACTTCCCAGGGATTTGGAAGACTGGCCTAGTCATTATGATCCCAAAACAGGGGAAATACATAAGAAAAGCAGCCAGTTACAGACCTCTCTCTTACCTACAATCTCCAAAGTCTTCGAGGGATTACTCCTCAGACTAATGACTCCTTACCTGCCGCAGCGCCCGGAACAGTTTGGCTTTAGACTAGGGCACAGCACCACCCTTCAGCTCGCCAGAGTGATACACATGTTCACCGGCGCGTTGAATAAAAAGGAAACGGCGGGCGCCGTTTTCCTGGATGTGGAGAAGGCCTTCGACCATGTCTGGCACGATGGTCTTGTCCACAAGCTGCTTGACACTCCAGTCCCTCGTCCCCTCGTAAAAGTGGTCGCGTCCTTCCTGCAAGGCAGGACGTTCCGCGTGCGGGTGGAAGACGCCATTTCGGGAGCCCACCCGATATCCGCGGGGGTACCGCAGGGAAGCTGTGTCTCGCCCGCCCTGTACTGCCTGTATGTGGCTGATACCCCGACCACGGTGGACACCACACTGGCGCTGTATGCGGACGACACGGCTTTCCTTGCGGTATCCATGAACGCAGCCCACATAGCCCAGAAGCTCCAGAGAGCAAACCTTTTACCGGACTGACTCCAGAAATGGCGCCTGTCAGTGAATCCTAGCAAAACTCAAGCCCTGCTATTGTCCAAACTTCGATGTCCACCACCTCGGCTAACGATCGCTGGCGAAACGATCCCTTGGGTCCGTACCGCCAAATACCTAGGTGTCACACTGGATCAAGCCTTGATCATGCGAGCACACGTCAAGCACGTCGTAGCCGGCGCAGGGGTTGCAACACAACTGTTGCGCCCGGTTATGACTACACACCTACCCATCAACATTAAACTTGCCATTTATAAAACCTACATACGTTCGAGACTCACGTACGCGGCGCTGGCTTGGTACCACCTGGTTGCGGACTCGCTTAAACAGCGACTTCGCGCCAAGGAGAACCGAGCCCTCCGATTGGTAGCCGGAGCGCCGCGTTACGTGAGGAACGACGTCATACACCGCGACCTACACATCACCACACTAGACCAACACATCCTTCACCTATCCCAAAACATTTTCGACAAAGCCGACTCATCCAATCACCACCATATCCAAAATATAGCTCCCTGGCACAGTAGACCACCTGACCAAAAACCGTATCCCAGAACCCCCCTTGGCAACAAGGATTAAACTTTTTTATAATTTTACAGTCCCATTTTACACTTTTTCTTTTTTTAACTGTAATATGTATTGGTATTTTATAAGGACCGTTCTGGGTGGGCTGTGGCGAAACCGCGGAGTTCCCCAAATGGGCTGGCCAATAAACATACCCTCGTACCCTCCATACTAACTGCCAAACTGTAATTAACACCCCAGCTGGGTACGACAGCTAAGTTCCGACACCGGGTCGCGATCCAATCCTTGCCGGGACCCCCACCTCTGTGGTTGTACTCGGTAGGCACATGTAGAAACCGTCCCAGTCTCTCGGACCGGCTAGCCTACCAACAGCAAACATCCCTAGCCCAAAGACCGGCGTATTGTTATACGCTGCGGTAGCCACCTCGCGTAGGGAGCAAGTAGCTTCGACCGCGATAAACCGCCCACTTGCAGGGGTGAGGAAAACACTATACCATTTGTCAGGCATCTGCCGAACGTCAGCTTGAGTGAGATTAGTCTGGCTCTTGCACAGCTTAAATGGGGAAAGGCTCCGGGGAAGGCCGGAATTACAGTATAAGACCAGAAGGCGAACTTGTATTAAGAGGGCTAAAAAGATTTTTAATTTTGTCCTTCAGCGGGGCGTACTGACCAAGGCATGACTTGGAAGTGACGTTGTTTTGTTTTTAAGAATTGTGACAAATCACTTCTTCAAAATTACATACCTATTTCACTTCTTGGCCATATTTACAAGTGGTTCTCAAGAGATTTGACGAATCGCCTCACCACCAACACAAAGCTTGACGAATTCCAGCCACCGGAGCAAGCTGGGTTTCGTAGAGGATGTAGCATCATGGACCCCATTTTCACCATAGGGTATATTATACAAAAAACACATGAGTACAATCAGCCGCTGTGCCTTGCCTTTGTGGACTATGAGAAAGCTTTTGACTCTGTCGAAATCTGGCTGTTCTGGGAGCTTTACAGCGATGTCAGGTCGATTGGCGATACGTCGAATTACTGAGAGCATTGTACGACGCTGCTGTTATGTCCGTTCTTATTCCGGGAAATCAAACAAGACCAATCCAATTGCATTGAAAAGTGCGACAGGGGGATGTTATTTCCCCGAAACTGTACTAATGCTTTGGAGAAAGTCTTTGAGACTTTAAACTGGGCAGAATGCGGCATAAATATTAACGGCAGTACCTCTCACATCTTCGTATCGTTGGAGAGCTTGCAGGAAATGTTGCACAGCCTGAATGCATCCTCCCGACGTATTGGCCTTAGGATGAACTTGGACAAGACAAAGGTCATGTTCAACAAACACGTTGTCCCTAGGTCAGTCAACGTCGATGGTGCTATTCTCGAAGTTGTAGACGAATAAGTCTACGTTGGACAACTGTTGCAGTTAGGTAGATATGACTTCGAGAAGGAAGCCGATAAAAGGATTCAGTTGGGTTGGTCAGCATTCCGGAAGCTTCGTCACATTCTCACACGTCACCTATACCGCAGAAGTTGAAGAAAAAGCCTTCAACCAATGCATCCTCCCCGTGATGACCTACGGTGCCGAAACATGGCCTCTTAACTTAGGACTGGTCCGCAAGTTTGTGGTAGCTCAGCGGGCTATTGAGTGTGCTATGTTGGATGTTTCTCTGTCCGACAGAATTCGTAACGAAGTCATAAAGCAGAGAACTAAAGCATCCATTATCACGCGACGAATAAGCTTGCTGAAGTGGCTATGGGCTGCTCACACACAGAAAAACAAATGTCAGATGGACCAGTAAGGTTCTGGAGTGGAGGCCGCGTTTATGAAAACAAAGTGTTAGTCGACCAGATGGGAAGACGATCAAAGTGGAAGATCGGTAGTAAAGGCGTTCATTGAGAGAGGCATATGTTTAGCAGTGGACCGATAAGGGCTGATAATGATCAAATAAAAAAGAAGTTTTATTAATATATAATTGGAAAAGAAATAATGTGCTGAAAAACAAGAGAATTGTAACCTCAACGGTCATGTAGCTGATTTTATAAAGCTTAAGCTACATTAAAGTCCAAGGAACTTGCCAGAGATGTATCGTCTAAAGTTTCACTTTTTTATATACTATTTTAATTGCTCGATAATGATGATATTCTGTTATTACAAGTTAAAATTACAGATTATTGACGCTGGTATAAAAAGTAATCAAAATCTTGTAATAACCTAGCACACACAAAGCTGTTGCTGCACCAACTTCTTGTGTATCACATTGTACATACGTCTGAAACGTAAGCAGGTATATCGTCTTCATTCGTTGTGGATACTTGTTCTCAAATTGGTCATTGGCACGAACTGAACTGGGTAGTGCTATTTTGTAACCGGAGAAGTTCAACTCGGTGAACCGAGAGTCGTCCGAACGTGAAGTACGGCCCACGCATTTGAGCACCATACGCATTGAGCATGACACGGTTGTTGTACGCTCTTTTGAGTCCTTTGACTGACTCAATTTGTAAAATAAAAAAGCCATTCAAGTCGCACGTGGTGACTGTCAATGTCATAATTTTAAGAAAAAATATTCAGGTCTACATATTTTAAGGTTAATAGTTATCATAAATTTATCATGGACTTAGTTAATGATATTCTTGAACAGGAACAAAAAAAAGCTGAGAAATATAAACCAATAACTGTTGAAAAACATTTAGATCTAGATTTAGATATTGGTACACTACTTGCTTCAGATACAAATGATTTGGATTCAAAATGTATAAAGTAAGTAGGAAAACGTTTATTTTACCTAAAATCTAATTTAAATGACGCAAATCATAGAAAGTAATCCCGGGAAATTATTTTTTACATCAATACGTATTTATTTAATGTATATGAATTGTAACTGATTGACTACAACTGCACTGCAATGTGAAGAGAAAGTTCTTGAGATATGTGTTATTTATTAGTAATAAGTAACAACATTAAATTTTCTATATATATACTTATTAATATTAAGTATACATAAAATTTTAGGTCTGATGTAAACAGAGATATATATTTACAATCGCTAACACGTGATAATACACAACTATTATTAAATAAGATATGGGAGCTGCCCACAGAAAGAATAGACGAAGCAATTGTTGTAAAGTTACCAGAGCCTAAAACTGTGTTGCCAAGGGCTAAGCCTGTACCCACACCGAAACCACTCACAAAATGGCAAGAGTTTGCAAAGTCAAAGGGTATAACAAAGAAGAAGAAAGATAAATTAGAGTGGGATGATCAGTTACAAAAATGGGTCCCACTGTATGGGTGAGTGTATTCACAAGTAATACTTTTTCCATGAAAATGAAGTTATTTACTTCTTATTTTATTATATCCATTGTGTTTTTTATACGATATCATCATCATACTCATCAGCTTTTATCTACTGCTAGACATAGGCCTCTTCTAATGAATGTCATGTGCATGAATCTCCTGACTACTGAAGTGGAACATGTAGTGTTGATGATTGATCATTCACCAGGTGGTAGGGGATTCATCTTTTAGTGTCCAATATAATTGATTTAATGTTATTTCTATTTTTAATGAAACTATGATATAGAAATTTAAAGTTGAAACTCTGGTCTTTTTTGCAATATATTTGCACTTTTATAGACTACAGCCCAGTTGCTGTACATGTCTTGAATTCACCCCTTCCTATGACTATCAAATCTCAATAAATAAACATGTCATTCTAGTTTCAAGAAAGCTGCTGCTGAAAAGCAGAAGGATTGGTTGATTGAAGTGCCTCAAAATGTAAATCCCATGACAGATATGTACGAAAAGAAAGCCTCGGAGAAGTCAGAAAAGGTTGCCAAGAATGAATTACAAAGGCTTAAAAATATTGCCAGAGCCAGAAAAGTTAAGATACCCAGAGTAGGGCTGCCCGTCACATCAGACAAAGCCTCTGCCACACAGGTGACATTATTTAAAATAAATTGTTAAAAATTGAATTCCGACATGTCTTCTTATGTACAGTTTGCTACTCTCTATCTGTACTAGAGCTTGCCTTAAATGTTCAGTGCTTTCTTAACTAGTGGAAGTATAGGTGAAGTTATTTTGTAGTTGTGCAGTAGTAACACATGTAAATCACAGTTAGAAGTTTCTGTCCATAGCCGCATCCCATTGAACTCTGGCATCCAATGTTATGTATGCATACCACTTTTTTTAAGGTTTAATAACTTGGTTGGATGTGGCTAGATTTTTTTTGCTAAACTATTATAATTGTTTTGTTGTGGTTGTTGGTATTATACATAATTTATTCTTTTAAAAAGTCTAAAAGGTTATAAGTTATGCTATGCTTAACATTATTATAACATGCTATAAATATTGTAACAAAGATTTTTTAAACTACAATTAACATTTGTTACTTTTACAGTTGTTACTCGTACAGTTTAATACATAAATATAAAATAATTAAAAATATATAAGCTTACTCAAAGTGGTCTCCATTGGCTGCAATACGGTCCTTTAAACATTGAGGATAATTATCAATAGAAGCCAAATATTCCAGTGGATAGATGACAGCAAGTCTTCAACCCTGATAAAGTCTGAGATGTCACCTTCCCAACCCCTTTTATGCTTTGAGACAGGATTTCTTCTTTTCCCTTATGGTTTGGACCTTTTTCGTACGAACACCATGAGGACAGCCTAATCACTCTGTCACAAATGGTGGAAGTCTCATTGTACATATTAATAGCCCGGTGCACATACATTTGACTAATACCAAGTGTATAAAGGTTTTTAAAAATTGCATTTGCCCCAAAGCCCCCTCCCTCCCCCCATAAACACCTTATGTTAATGCAATTGCAGCGATTCTGTTCTCTTTATCACCCCACTACATTTAAGTATTGCTATATGTTGTACAATGTATTGGTGCCAAAGTGTGATAACACAATGAATAATCTTATCAAATGACAGATTCCCGCGGTTTTCGCTTTCATATTGACCACACATAGTTTATACACAAACTAAATTTCAATTTTTGTGATCTTGCTTATAACCATAACATAATTTCAGTTGTCAACAGCAGCATCTGTTGCCAAGGCATCCACAGCTTCACTTGGAAAATTCCAAGATCGACTTCCAAAAGAAAAGGAGGCAAGAGGAAAGGGTGTCCATGAACTCATTCCAGGCAAAGAGAGGAAACGCAAAGCTCCTGTACCTACTCCACAGGCCGAAAAAGAACAAAATATGAACCTTTTAGATAAGATATTAAACAAAAGGCCTAAAATTGACATGGATAAAGCAGTATCAAAACATATAAGTGAAGAACAAATACAGTAAGTTTATCTTTAACTTCTGATGTAAGAAAGGAATGTAATAAGACAAACAGATAGTCTTCCTATACCATTGTAGCTCTCAAGCTGATGAACCACTTTAAATGTGGTATTTCCCATTCTAAAGCCAATTTCCTTATGCTGGTCCTTAGCCATGTTTTGTAAAATTTGATTCAGCAGTAATTACATAGGGGATTTATAAAATTTTAGTAGAGTAACTACTCTTACAATAATTCATACCATAATATGTAATTGTCATAACAATTCGCCGTATTACATAGCCGTAGCTAGCCATTTTAAAAGGCAGGGACGTTTTGTTTTGTGGCAGGCCAATGATTAGCCAGATTGTCATTGAGAGACATTCTACAATATAGCGGATGACGTTTAGCCTAATTGAATATCTTGATTTTAGATAGTGATAGATAAAAGTATGAAACTGGCCAAGTGTTTTGAGTATAATTAAAAAATATCGTAACCTCCAGGATTGGGATTGTAGCCCCCGCCTATACCTTTGATCCTCATTGTCGCCGTATTCGATCTGGCTCATCGTTAACACGGCCCGCCACAAAATAAAATTAAAGGTACGTGTTGCATTGCAATCAAATTGTAAAGCAATATATTGTTGCAACATGACAGTTATGTTATCATGTTCAAGGGGTTTGCGAGCTTCCGGTGGCCTATTAAAAGAGAGTAGGGAAGGAAGGCAATATAATAGCTATACTAAAAAGAGCTTCAAGTTCTCAACTTGATAAACCAAATATGTACAAGAGACATCCTTTAACAATTGCTCTGTCTCAAATTACTACTATGTGGAACCAGCATCCTCAGAATCATATATACCATACTATGTGTGTACATTTAAGGTCCATAGATATTTATAGCACTATTTGAGCTCTGCGGTTTCACCCACACTAGTTTTGACAGGGCAACTTATGGCTGTTTATTTAATACCTTTATATTTTAATACTTAGTGATCAAATTTGCAAATTAATTTTCTCATCACGCAATATAACTTTAGGAGATCCGAAGATAAGAAAACTATGAAGCCAGGAAAAGGCAAAGGAAAGGGTAAGGGCAATGCAACCAACTTTTCTGCTAAGAAACCAAAAGGTGGCAAAGGTCAAAGGAATCCAGGCAAAAAGACACAGGCCGGCAGAAAGAGACGATGAGCGTAGCACAGTTTTAAGAACATTATAATAAAGTACTTTATAATTACAATGACTCCGAATTTATTGACATGAACACCTGAGTGTCCCATTTATGACATGTTTCTTTAATGTACTTTGCGGGTTTGGCTCCCCCATGATCAATGGCCTCCATTGATCATGGCTTTCATTTGACCTCCAAATCACTACGAATCCTTACGAAACACAATGGCCTAGCCATCACTTATAAGGCAGTGTCATGTGAGCAGGACCTCCCCACACCGGCCGAACTAAGCTGCAATGCGGCAAAAGGGTCCGAATGCCCGGTTGGGGGAAATAGTGTAGTTTAGAAAAAATATACTTGCGTTGATGAGTTACGTCAGGATGACGTATGGAAGAATGTTCATTCTAAGAGATGGACTCTAGGTTAGGAGTATTGCGTGTACAATGGCAAGCTATAGCACATCTCTGAGGTACACACAGGAGGTGTCCTCATCTCATAGCCCTCGGGGCCGTACTGGATATTGTATGTGTCCAACACGGGCTGTTGTCACAATACTATATAGCTGTCGTCACTATACCAGACAAAAGTAGGAAATGTTGGTCTGAAAAACAGTTCCCTATTTTCAAAGCCTATAAAGTCCCGAATCCAAAGTTGCAGAATATTTTGTAGTCCGTTATATTGTAGCTAAGTGAGGCCTGCACGAACAAAGTGTACGGGTCAATTCACACTAGCGCATAATCGAAGCGTCAAATTCCTCACAATCAAAGCGAAGTCGCACGAATGCCCGCGTATTCGCGTGAATTAGCGCGAGAATGCGCGCTTTTTCGTGGCATTAGTGATGGACACCAGTTGCCAGTTGAGTCTCGTTGTTGAAACTCGTATTTTTGGACCAAATAATTAATTTCTCGTCGTTTTTCATTGTTATTCACTTCGACACAAGACAGTTTCCGTCCGATTCCGATTGCCGACTGACCAGACGGCGCGTAGTTCGCCTAATAGCCGCTTGGCTTCGCGCGAATGCGCGCGTACCAATCAGAGTTGCTCGCGCGCAGGCGCGCGAATTCCCTCGACTGCGCGTGAATTCGCGTCTTTTTTTTCCTTGGAAGAAATATGTGTTGTTTAAATAAGGATGAATTTGCTATATTAAGTTTCGGATTGACGCTTCGATGCGCTTCGACTCTGCGCTAGTATGAATTGACCCTACTTCTAGCTGGCATTATAGAGACGTGTCGCATGCGGTGTGTGTGGATACAAATGGTACGTTTAGGGATGGGTTAAACAAGACAAAATTGCCTAACCACTTGTGCGGATCTTTATTTGCTTCCCTATACACATAAAAAACAGATATCGAAATAGATAAAGGTACTACAATTAAAAACAAAAAGAATGTTCCTATTCTTTATTTCTTACTAACAAGAGAGTAGCATTATTAAGAAAATAGTTCCTGTAAATACAATCTTAATTTGTATCATTGTAACACGTTAGATATAGTAATATGAGATCGGTCAAATTAAAATATAAACTTACAGTACATGTTGAGATATTACAACAGAAGTTCTAATGGTCTATGAACAAAAAATTCTGGAACCTAACTTAAGTAGGTTCCCTTTGACTGTGATAGTATAGATACATAACACATTGCTTCTTTTTTTGAACGCGACGTCGGCCTGGCGCTTTGAGTTGCGAGATGTAAGTAAGTTTATACCATCCTCTATTACGCAACGGTAAAAAGCGTCAAGAATAAAGCCTTATTTAAACTTTTACATAGCACAACTACTCGCCAAATTTTGCCGCTATAGAGATTAGTAAACCGACTATAATGAAATAATTAGTAAACCGACTACAATGAAATAATGTGATTTTTTTATGAATGTGGATCAACACTAGACTATTGATGGCTCGAATTTCAGAATTTGGCTACCAAAGAATGTCGCTGGTCTCGTCACAGTATGACGAAGAACTTCAGGTTATAGACTGAGACAATATTGTAACGGGTAGATTTTTTGTAAAAGGTAGTGTCATGCTACATTGCAGCCGAAATGGGCCAGCACCACCGGGGATGTACATCTCTCTAACATGACACTGCCGTAAAGTGATTCCATGTTGTTTCGTGCGAACAGCACATACGCATAACACTTACGTAGATGACTATACGCGTTGGTAATCATCAAAGGTAGAGCCATATTCTAAAAAAATGTCCCCTTATATTAAAAAAGGAATCTCTTCCTTATATTAAGTATAATTGCATTTCCTACAGTTACATTTCATGATAACGAACAGGGCAACAACGCTAAAACACTAAATTTCATCTAAAATATTGTGACTGATATTTCTATGTTAGTAGTTCCGATAATATAACACATTATTGCTCTATTACACTTCACTATTTAATTTACCTACAAGTTTCACTACGCACAGTGGCTTAGGTACCTGGGTCGTATCGTCATATAGGGGTCGGTAAGCATATATTCTGCGCTTTACATTTGATACAACAATTGTGTAACGCAGTGTCCGATGAAACGCGTAATTATAATTAATTATAGTAACCTACAGCAGTTAAACATATCAATAAAATAATAGCAGTAAAGAACACAAACTCACAAGGAATATTTAAATTAAATTACTGGAGGTTGCTTAGTCCAATACTGCGTTACGCGGAGTCGCTTGCTATGTAAATTGGAAAGCGTAGGCTGTATCTGGTTGTACATACCTAGTCTTGCCATAAATATTGTAACAAAGAAAAAAAAATGTTTAAATTGCAAATAACATTCACTACTTTTACAGTGTGTTAGTTTAACACATCGTATGGCAATCCATACGATTGACAGGGAAGATTTTTCCCCTTGGAAATATTGCGTGCCTCTACTGATAACTGGCCTCAAAAATTAAAGGACTATATTGCAGGCGATTGAGACCACTTCGAAAATCTTTTTATTTTTTAAATTCTTTTATATTTGTGTATTAAACTAACACACTGTAAAAAATAATAAATGTTATTAGCAATAAAAAAACTTAAACTTGAAAATAACAGCATTCTAAACGCCATGATAAATTGGAGTACCTTAAACAATTTTAAGGGATTCCCATACGGGGCCCTTAGGGGGGGAGGATAACGCATCGGCATAGGAATTATGTGGATGTTCATGGGCGTCGGAAGTCGTAAAAAGTCTCCGATTTTTTTGCCCCCCTATCCTATAAAAAAATTATCATGGCGTTTAGAATTGAGGAATTGGATAACTAGGAAGCTACCTTGGAGCTTTGATACATACGGTCATTTTGTTTGTTAAAATATTGTAAAAAAATATATTTGTAAAAAAAATATCATCTGTAAACAATTTTTTACTGTGCATCTATTGTTTCGATTTTACCACGTTATTCGTGTTTACTTTATCATTTAAGAAATGACCAGTGCGTCTCTTATAGGCAGCAAGTGTTAAGTTATCTCTTAAAATACGCGACATGGTTCTATGTGCTATCTGCATTTCCCGAGATAAAATCTTTTGGTTTCGGATAAGGTTTCTTCGAATTCTTTCCCTTACTGCTCCGACCACCCTTTTCGTATGAACACTACGTGGATGGGCAGATCTTTCTCTGTCACAAACATATTATTGGCGCCAAAATGAGATAACACAATCAACAATCATATAAATATAATAGATTCAAAATTCAAATGTAATATTTGTTTAATATATTAACAGTATTCATGGCCAGACTAAGCATAGATAACGGAACCCATACTAAAACGTGTCCGTCTAACTTGAAAGAGTCAGCAAATGTGGCTCTCACTCGCACTCACAGGCCTATAGGCAGGTTTCCCTTCTCTATCTATATTATATCTGTGCTGTGACGGCGAGCGTTAGTGTTGGGTAGTCAAGAAGGAAGATGTAAAGCACTATACCATCTTTGTCTATCTAATCTCGAATGCCAATGGCGCAGACACAGAGAGACAGATAGTAAATCACAATTGCTTTCTCTTATGACGACGACGAACCCGTTTTAGACTGGTTTCCCATCTCTATATACATTATTACTATGGTCACAAGACGAACACACATACATCAATGGGGGCGGGGGGTAAAGGAGGGCAACGCATCGGCATAGTAATTATGTGGATGTTCATGGGCGTCGGTAGTCGTAAAAAGTTCCGATTGCTGGTTTGCCCCCTATTGTATAAAAAATGTCTAGATTAGTTCACACTACGCCACCGATGACAAGCAAATCACAATATAGCTCTATTGGAAGCATCTACTGTTCTAATTAATACTTTTATAGTAACACACTATATTTAACAATATATATTTATATATTTATTGTAATAAACCTCATAAACGTTCATGGTACATGTAAATAACAATGTTTTTTTAAATCTATTTGAGAAAATATTTCACAGAAGAGAAGACTGTGAATGGAAAAAATGATGTTATGAAATTAAAATCAAAGTGATATTCTTATTTTATTTTAAAAAAGTATAAATAATTTTGTTTCCTTTTTGATATCATAATTAATTAATACCAATATTGCGCAATAAATTATTACTCCTTTTACAATAGAATCCGTATAAGTAGTTTTATTGTAATACTTCTTTCATGCTTAATGGATTATATATGGAAGCAGAAGTATTGGGCGCTTGGTTGACAAAAGATGTTTCACCTAATTTATTTCTAAATAAGTTTATGCCTATTTTTTTTTTAATTTTAGATAACTAAAGTTAACCGGGCATATTTTGGAGTGATTCGAAAAATTACCGAGAGCAACTCTTGAAATGCACGAGTACCTATTTCTTTGGTGAGTAGTGGTCGTTCGTGTCTAAATTAATTCTGAACTAAATTAATTCCAAATCAAAAGACGAATAAAAAAAATCGATTATCATTTAAGTCGTGACATAATTTCCTAAACTATTACTTTCATATCATAGATTAAAAATATACTTGAGTTTTACATGTTGTTTCTTAACAAACATATTGCAATCG
>JAFELO010000941.1:173443-232927 GCA_017140195.1 Eumaeus atala | reverse complement strand
TAACAGGCAGTACAAGTTAATTTGAATAACCTGTGATATGATTATAATTATATAATAATATGTTATATGTTAATTCTGAAGAAGTGAGTATTCAGGTACAGTATAATATTTTAAAACCATAGAGAGGAATATAAAATTCATTTTTGTGTAAAATGTAAGCAATTTACTGTGATTATAGTAATCATTTAGAAAAATAAAAGTAAACTTTGGTAAAAAAGCTAAAATACATTTTTTGCAGAAATTATTATAATTAACCAAACCATTACATAATTAGTTAGATATACAGCTAAATGTTAGGTTAATTGTTATATTCAATACTTTTACTGGCAACACCATTACAGTTACAACATAGAGTATAGATATCTGAGCTAGCAACATGTTTGTTTTTGTCATGGCAAACAATGTGGACCAATTTTAAGTTTTTTCTTGTAAATATTTGAATATAATATCTGTCGGTTTCAACAAAACCTTGACTAAAGTCTCCATCACATGTTATACATTTAACATCATTCATTATTATACTCTTAATAGCAATTAATATCTTAGGTATAATTGACCTAGAGAGTTCGATCCTGTGGTCTAAGTTCCATGTCTGAAACAGAATTCGTTCCTCCCGACTCCTGTATGGGTTTATGACATGATCACCTGCATACAGGCATGTACTATTGTTCCAGAGGCCGCCACATTCGAATAGGCCATTTGCTTTGCATAAACGCTCACTCTCTTTTACTTTTCTATTAAAGTATGTGTCATTATGCTTATTGTATTCGAGAATTTTTCTCAAATCTAAAAGAAACTGGTCGATAAGTTTCTTACCTCGCCTGTTTTTTGTATTCATGTAGATATCTGATTTTTGTAGTGCTGCCTTAGATTTGTAGTAGTAACCTCTCATTCTCTCTTTGGCACGTTTGGACATTGACTGCTCTTTTGTTTTCTCAGAAGCTTCTAAACCTGAAAAATAAATTATACCATTTTTAAACAAATAAATATGCACATTATGTTTTTAAAAGTTCCATTTATACTGCAATAACACTTTCTTCAGACAAAAGAGTGTATACAGTGATTCAGTTTGATCTTTTTGGTTGCATTCATTTACACACTCAGAAGAACAGATGGCAGATGGGCCAGTAAGGTTCTGGAGTGGAGGCTGCATTTAGGAAAATGAAGTATTGGTCCACCATTTACCAGGTGGGAGGGAATACGATCTCCATGCAGTAACTGGTCAGGGATGGATGCAGGTAGCAGGAGATTGGTTGTCTTGGCGTTCATTGAGGGAGACCTATGTCCAGCAGTGGACCGACAAGGGCTGATAATGAAATGAAAAAAAGGAATAGCGGATTGTGAGCGTAATATAAAAATTATCATACCTTCAAACCATTCTGGATCTTGAGTCCTTTCACTTAACATAGTTCTAGCATCATCTGCTGCAGAAATGTATCTCTGGAATACCTTAAATTTTTCCTTTACGTTTGTTGTGAGAAATTTACTAGCAGCAGTTCCAGTATCAATATAGTCCTTTTTTGATGAACGGATCATTTCGTAATAATAGTCAAAGTCTGAAATTAAATTTAAATTATCTTTTCTCTATTTTATCTGAAGTATAATCTCTATCTTCACCAACCACAGAAACTCACAGTTGATTGTGATCACCTGTTGAACACCAGAATGGACACAAATAAATTTATAGGCTCAAATTAGCAAACTATTCAATAGTATAATTTGTATTAAGGTGTAACAGTAAAAGCTACGTTAGAGTGCATACATTTGTTTTATAAATACATCATTTATAAAAATCCATGTATAATAATGGAAAATGTAGTTCTTTGTAATATCTATTCTACCAGGATTTCAGAAATTACATACCAGTAATCATAGTTTCTGTACTTTGCAGCAATACGAAGAGGGTTTGTGAAGGTAAAGTATTCAGATAGTCATTATCATCAACCAAAGTTCCATCTTCAGCTACATACAGACGACATTCTGCGGCACTGACATTGAACTGAAAAATCAACAAATCGAATTAGGTCACGGTCGTCCTTAAAATTGGTCAAGGTAAAGCGGCCTTGACACATCCCACATAATATAGTCATTACGACGCAGATCTTACATTTAAAATTGATTAAATAACTTTAACCGAGAACTAACGTAACTATAAATATTGCTTACTACTTACGCCAAGCTTTTTTGAAGACTTTGCTATTAATTCGCATAAATCTTCTGCGGCAACCCCAATTTTCTTTATTCTTTTTATGTCGGTCACTTTATATCCTTTTTTCATTATTAAAATTTTAGCAAAATTCAAAAGAAGTAATTAAAAATACTATTACGAAAATACGGGCTTAAAAACTAAGAAAACGTAATTCGCCGTGCACGAAATTCAACCCCTGAAGGCAACTGAAACTAGAAAATTGGAATGACATAAAAGCAAAGGTGCAAATTTTGACAGAACAGTTTGCTTGACAGTTATACTTTTATATAATTTCGACTGCATTTGTGGTTGTGCCAATGTTTTTTTTAAGACCGCTTACCATAAACATAACATAGATAGAGAAGGGAAAAGTCTAAAACGCGGTCGACAAAAGATGTCGTTTATACTTTGTCTCACTTTTTTATTAATTTCTCTAAGTGTAATGCGCCATATGAGACTAGATAGATAAATATAATAATCTCATCTTCTTTCTCAATCAAATCAACCAAGACGGCCACTCGCAGTCATATAATAGTCTATAGCATCTCTTCCCTATCTATATTATCTGTATGGTGGTACGCGTTCGAAACGAGACTATTTGAAAGATTTGCATATTTTTGATTCAAATTGCACACATATTTTAGACGGAAGGTTTTATGACACTGAATGTGTACCTGCATTTCCTTTTGTATATCAATGATTCAATTATTTTCTTTGTTCACTTTCCGGATAGACGCATGGATGGACGGATCACTTTTGGGTACGTGATTCAAACCATATGTGGCTGTCGGATTGTCAAAACACCGTATTTAATTACGAGTAGCCGTTTTGTTTTTATAAAAAACAGAGCTGATATATTTTGAGGTGGTCCAACAATGTATAGGCTTATAGACTTCAGCGTTATTCAATAAAGCTAGCCTTCTGATTTGATGATTATACACCTCTTTGACACATTTTAGTTACTAATTTTAACACTCGCGGCGATGTTTGACACGATTATAACAATGGCGTCGATTGTCGAATAAAGTCAAATATATATAGATAATAATAATAATAATAATAAAATAATTCAGTACCACAGATTACCTCCTTTTAAGGAAGTACATACTCCGAAGACCCCGCTCTTCCCTAACAAATTTAGATATCTAAGGTACTGTCTAGTGTGTACACGTGCGTGAGAGTGTGTGTGTGCGTGCGTGCGTGCGTGCGTGTGCGTGTGTGTGCGTGCGTGTGCGTATGCGTGTTCGTGCAATTACAATATTGAAAAAATTATTCTCTACCTCCTCATCACTTACATTTTTTGGCCAGTCGCTTATAATTATTTTACAATCATATTGTACTTTGTCGTAGATGGATAAACTATATATATATATATATATATAAATATAAGCCGCTTGAAAGTAGTACTGTCGCCTTGCGAATATCGTTCTGACGGAGTCTCGTTCTATTACATTATACTTCCTTCCCTTTGTATGAGTGCAAGGATCAAAACAATTGTTGCATGCATTTTTAATAGTGTTTAAAATAAATATTTTTCGGAGACGCCACCTCAAATTGAGTTGCAATGTATATGTCTTAGTAACTTTAAGATTTCGATAAACTTTCGAATTCTTTCACAACTTGTATGTCACATGCCTATTGAGCCTCTGGTCAAGAACGATACCTAAATATTTTGTTTTATTTACCTTTTCAATATCAGGACAATGTCAAACAGGATTATCAGTGTTAGCACGTTCATGTATTTTCACAGTGAAATTAGTTATAGGTGTTATTTGTGATAGAGAATCAGATGTAGTTTGTTTTTTGTGTGTTTAATATTAGCAAATTTGACCTAATCCACGCCGCGGTCGCATCCAGTCCCTGTTCAATGTATGGTGAGCAGTACACGACTATATAGAGGAGACAAGAGATGTCTCTTATGTTCCCCTTTCGTAAACGGGGAACCACTCCTGCGACGGGGGCCGTTGTGTACGGAAACCCAGACGCAGGCTATCTATCTATTCTATGCTTCGTTATTCGTGTCCCGAAAGGACTCACGCCCTATGGTGCCCTAGTGGGCACTAATACCCCGATCTAATGTTCAGTCCTAAGACTGCCTCCAAAAGGACAGTTGAAACGAGGGAACTAGGCCGGGGTTTGGTCCGCTTGTGAGCCGCAGTGGACTGTATTTTCCATTGGTTCTGTATCTCGAAGACCGCTTGTTGTAGTCGAAATTTCGCTTCCGACTGGTTCTGGTGCGAATGTGTAGTCACAGGATTCTCTGGCAAAATCACTATATTAAATCATCTATTGAATACACTATATTCACTATTTTGCACTATAATTTCCTTTCTTTTACCAATTTCTTTCAGAGTTTTTCTTGTTCTGTTGCTGTTATGCTCTTCTTGATGGCCGCAGAGGAAGTGATTGTGCCACTTGGTATGAATTCACACGGGCCCCGCAAGGGGTACGGGTAAGCTAGCTCGAAGCTTTTGGCTCCCTACTAGCGGGTTCATCCGCGTTCCGTTAATACGGAACGGGATTTGGTTTTGCTATGCCGGTGAAAGAACCCACTACAGTCGGTATCCACCGCCCTGCTGAGGTCGAATCTGGGCGGTCTGCCTCTACCGAGTGAGATCTGTTGACCCGGTGAAGGCCCAGCAGATGGCTACGCACGGATCTTCTCACGCACGGGTTAGACACGCTTCACGGCTGAGTGGTGGGTAAAAGGAATGATAGAGAAGAAAGATATAACTTTATGGCAAGAAAAAAGTAGGACAGGACGTGTTTGAAGTGAATGAACGTCGGGATCGCCGGTATCCACGCGCACTACTATTATAATAGTGAGGTGATACCGGCGATGTCCCTTCGAAGTGGGGCTAATAGAAAGTCCAGCTGGGGGCGCAGACTTGCGGGGATATAAGAATTTCCTGTATTAGCAGGAGGCAGCTCGGCAGCACGCTCTTCATGGCGGTCATCACGGGTACGCCATTGCTCAGGTCTGCGAAGAAGTCGGCTATAAGTCTTCCGACTTGAGTCCATAGGCCGGGGTCGGAGTGAGACGGGCAAGGGGCGCGGTGTCGAGGGCGCGCAGGCGGTACATTAATCTCGGTCGGCGCTGCTGGCTGTGGTGGTCGGCGGCTTGTGCGGCGTGCTGGCTGGGCTGCGGGCTGAGCTACTTGCTCAGTGGGCGCGGCCGGGGCGGCAACCGGGGCATCTGTTCCGGTCTCGTCGTCTGAGTGTAGCGGTGTGTTTGTTGAGGCTGCCGTCTTCGGCTTTTTCCCTTTTTCTTCGTGGCTTCGCGGGTTGCGGGCCACGGGGAATGACATTGTTAGCGGGCGCCATCAGCGTTTGTGCTGTTGGGGGCGGGAGTTCGACGTGTGGCGTCGGTGCCGGCGCCGGCGCAGAGGGGCGGCGGGCGGTGCGTGTGGATACGACCAACCCCGCTAGGCGGTGTTGCGCCTTGCGCACGTACACCGGACACGAACGACTGTTTGCCGGGTGGTCCCCGAAGCAATTGGCTCAGGTAGCCGGCTCGCTCCTCGGTCTTAAACAGTCACGGGCTGCGTGTCCTCCTCCGCACCGTAGGCAAACCAGCGGGCGGTGGCAGTGGGAGCTCGAGTGCCGGAATAACTGGCACCGGTGGAATTAGGCGGGCCTCTTGTGGCCACGCCAGGCGTCGATATAGATCACGGCGATGTTCAGGAACTCCGTGATCTCGTATATCCCTGGGATGGTGTTTCGGGTGCGCCGCATGGAGGCTATGAATATTCACGGCGGCCGTCCTTTTCAGGCGCGAATCTGGCGGGTGTACTCCGGCTCGAACCCCAGCCTTTCCAGCTCCGCTTAATCTTCTCCGGATTTGTGTTTTCGAGGAGGCCCCGTATGGCCACCTTCACCAGATTCTCACTGGGCAGCGAGTACGAGTGCCACGCAACTCCCTCGGTGCGCTCGAGTTCGCATAGGTACCTCTGGATAGGACGGTACTCGTCTTCTTCGCGTGGCAGAAATCTGACTCCCCTCCCTACAGGGCGTGCATAGAGCGCTTTTCCAATGAGTTGCCGCTGTTCCGTGAAATGCTTCACCCAGTTCGGCAGGCGTTCGATGACTAGCAGCGGGTCTTGATCGCGGTGTCTTGATGGTTTGTTGCGAAGAAGGCGGTAGCGGGGCTGCGACGGCATTATCTTCTGTCTCGCTCTCGTTCGCTGAAGTGAGACGGGACGAAACAGGTGTCGAGTCTATATATATAGGCTTATGTGCTGCGGCAGCGAATGATCGTGCCGCGGTCGCATGCTGGGACGCATCAGCGGCTGCTACGTCGACGTATCGCTTGCTCGGCAGAGCATGGCTCGCACCAACGCGAGTCAGGCTCGGTCCTGGCTTCCCGGAACTCTGGCTGCTGGGTAGTGTTTTGGTAGTGGGCCCTGAGGTCGTCGACGCGCGAGATCGTGAGGTTGACCCCGAGCGCGCCGATTTCTTCTCCGGGGCGCCTTTGCGTGAGCCATCCATGATGACGGCACGCTGATTTCATAGGAAGACACAAATAATCACATGTAACATGAAAACTGGGTGTGGGCAACCTTCACGTGACAACTCAGCGACCGCGCTGGCTTGCACGGCCGCCGCGAAGCAGATGGCGGTCCCTACAACACCGGGTGGCAATTGACGCTTGGTTGTACTAACTTCACGGCAATTGTGACTTCAAAACGTAGGGTAGCCTGGAGTGGTGGTCGTCACAAGCGTTCTGGAGATACGTCCGCACGCTAGAAAATCGCACGCATTTTTCCTATTTTTATACGGTTTCATTGGCTAAAGGGCACGGTTCGATCGCATGATTAAGGGCATTAGCGCCGCGCTATTAGGCTATCTCGCTTAAATCCTATTGGCCTCTGGCTCTATGATGCGTTATCCCTTTCTAACCCCTCTCGCTCTAACTCATGAAGTACAGAGCGACAGGGGTTCACGCCTATCTGGCACACGTCCCGACGAAGGCCCAGCGAGTGGCAGCCAGCGACCAAGGACAGTTGTTACCCACTGATCAGGCGGGCGAGTGAGCCCCGCGGCTAGCTAAGAAGAAGGAAAAAAGGGGGGATGGAAGCTATTCTCGTACCGCATCTACGTGGTAGGAAACTACGGGGACTTGGTACGTGGGAGTTAGGAGGTATAGGAGTCAGTAAGGGAGAGAGGTTGTGAAGCAGTAGAAGCGTGAAAGATGAAAGACATGATTAAGTGAACGAAAACATGAAGATGAGGTAACAGCATGAGGCGTTTGTGAGCGTGTAAGCAAGGAAGCACGATGAAGCATGATGTATGAGTGCATGAGAGAGGGGAGCAGTAATTAGTGAGTAAAAGCGTAAAGGCATGAGAGAGGCTGTTGTGAGAGGCAGAAAAGCTAAAATGCTGAAATGCCTAATGGTGGGGTGGAAGCAATATTAAAAGGGTGTACTAACCACAGGCGGTGGTGTCATTGCTCCTGTGGGCGCACACGACGGTCCAGCATCCAGCGCATCATAGGGCGGCATGGAGTCGTGCAGGTACGCTCTGCGGTCGGGTGGCCGCCGGTGATAGGGGGCCAATTGGCGGAGAGTAGCATGTGCGGAGCCGTCCGCTTTGGCGAACAGGCGGGAGGCCAGGCCGGCAATGTGCTTGTCGAGGTCCTCCACCTCAAGGTCCTGGGAAATTGTGGTGTTCCTGACGTAGCGGGGGGCGTCGACTATGCGGTGCAGGGCCCTGGTTTGGACCGCGCGCAGTCGACGCTTGTGGTAAGGCGTCAGTAGGTGGTACCAAGCTGGAATCGCATACGTCAGGCGGGAGCGGATGCATAGCTTATATATCATAAGTTTTACCTTAAGTGGAAGGAACCTTGACAGCGCCGGCTGCATGTGATGATGTGGGCCATGGTTAAGTTGGCGTCTAAGCAAATACCTAGGTATCTGGCCTGATAGGCCCAGGGGATGGGTTCGCCGCTGAGTGCCATTGGTTAGGGAAAGCTCCTACAGCGGTGAAAGATCACCGCCTGTAACTTGGTGGTATTGACGCACAGCCGCCATTTCGACACCAAGGTGGGGAGCATGTCCAGGATCCTCTGAATTTTGGCAGCCGCGTGTTGGTGGTTGAGTGACGTTGCTAGATACGCCGTATCGTCGGCGTACAGGGCGGCCATGACTCCCGCGCTGCTGGGGATGTCGTCTACATACTTATTAAAGAGGGCTGGGGAGAGGCAGCTACCCTGAGGTACTTCGGCCATGATGGGGCAGGTGTCCGAGTGGGCATCCTCCACTCGGACGTAAAAAAGTGCGGTGGCTCAAGAAGGACTGCACTATGGTGACCAGAGGACGGGGAACCTGGGAAGCGATGAGCTTAAAAAGAAGACCCTCGTGCCAGACGCGGCCGAACGTCTTTTCCATGTCCAGGAAAAGCGCCGCGACTGATGCCTTTTTGTTGTCGGCATTGGTGATGAAGTGTATGGTGCGGATGAGTTGGTGTGTGGTCGAGTGCTCAGTCCTAAAGCCGAACTGATCGGCCTGGGTCGGCGGGTAAGGGGTAAGGCGCTCGAGGAGGAAACGCTCGAACACCTTGGAGAGCGCAGGCAGCAGGCTTATGGGCCTGTAGTCGGTGGGAGTCCGGAGGCTCTTCCCCTTCTTTGGGATCATAATTACCTCCCCCGTCTTCCATTGGGTAGGAAAGTGGCCCGTGCTGAATATTCCGTTAAATAGACGGGCGATGGCGGCTGCAGTTCTGGGGGAGGTGAGTCGTAGAGCCGAGTTGGGGATCTGGTCGGCACCCGAGGCCTTCCTGGGATTAACCCTGAGGAGGGCGCGACGAACCTGGCTCGGCAATACGAAGAAGGGGGCGGGGGCAACGATGGTGGTGAACTCCTGTGCTGGTGGGGAGGTGGAGCCCTCGCGGGAGAAGTACTCCCTTACCTGCGCGACCACCTCCTGCTCGCGGTCAGTCGCGGTGGCGGCCGGTGGTGTGAAGACCTGTGTAAGGTACCTGGCATGGATGTTGGCTCTGCCTGTTGCACGATAGCGTAGGTTCCCGTCCTCGGTGTGTTTACGGGCGTATGGGCTCCTTGCTGCCGGCGAGTTGACGGCAAAGGCGGTGGACGGACGGTAAGTCCTCGGTGTCCTGGGAGAGGCGGTATTCCCATGTCGCCGCTTAATGTGCGTCGAACTCGAGCTTGACCACTGCGGCAGCTCTACTAAAGGCGGCCCGGAGAGTGGGGCATCTAGTGCGTTGCCATAGGCGTCGCAGCTTGCCGCTTCACCTTGATCATCTTGTCGATCCGACGGGTGAGATCAGGCCGGCAAGCCGGGGTTGGGCCCGGGGGTTTGGTGGCCGTGGCTAGTGCGGCTGAGAAGGCGGAGGCTATGCCGTCCGCCAGGCGGTCCACTTCCACCGCGGACACCACCGGGAATGAAAGGGTTGCGCACGTGGACTTCTCGGGCAAGGACCGTCCGAAGGAGGACAGACTTTGGCCGCGAAGGTGTCGGGTGGGAACGAGCCGGGGCTGTCGCAATTGTATTAAGGACCGGGCTGTGGTCCGATTGGAGGGCGTCGGAGAGGACCTCCTGGGTGACCAGTCCCTCCACGCGGTCCATAACGGCGATTTCAAGCACGTCGGGCTGGTGGTCCGGGTTCTCTGGGAAGTGCGTAGGCTGGTCTGGGGCCATAATTAAAACGGGCTAAACGGAAGTCGGCGGGCTTGTATGCTGTGAACAGCCGGGTGGGTTTAACACCCAAGTACACAATAGAGCCATCACTGACAGCACATCCTATTTTAACTCTTTGTGTGCGACTAGTAAGGTAATCCGTCAGTAACGCAAGAGATGTACCACTTTATCCCATACACTCAAGCTTATTTAAAAGTCCATACTTTGGCGTAATTTGTCTAATAAAGTCAAATATATATAAATAATAATAATAATAATAATAAATTTCTATGAATATACACAGTATCAAATGCTTTTTTAAGATCGATGAAGATCGCTAATCATTTTTTGCCTTGATCAATTTGCCCAGTAATATAAGTTGTTAACGAAGATATCGTATCTTCTGTAGACTTTCCTTGGCGAAAACCATATTATGTTTGTGATAGTAAATGATACTTATTTGAATAGCTTGTAATTCGTTTATTCAATATTATTTCAAAGATTTCTGAAATGAGTCTATAATTACTAATTTCATGTTTAACTCCGCTCTTAAAAATCGGTGTAGAGAAGGGAAATGTGCCTTTACTAAAACAGAGATTAGTTAAATAGGTTATGATTGGCACGATCAAATGATTAAATTTCTTCAGAAAACTAGTTGGTATGTTATCCCAATCGGGAGCACTACTTGAATTGAGATTCATAAGTATATTATTTACTTCCTCGTCAACCGTCTCTAAAAGTACAAAGGATGTAGGGTTCTAAGCACTGTTCTCATGATTATCGTCTTGAAAATGATTATCATTGCTAGTAGAGTACCCATTGCTACAAAATGCTCATTAGCAAAGTTTACTCACTAAGAGAAGACTTTGTGTATAATATTTTTATATTGCTCATGTTAGATTGTCTTCTATGTGTCATTTTCTTAATGTTATTTCTGTAGTTGTTATGGCTTATCCTTAAAATGCTATATTATTGCTTGCATATGCAATATTCTTTCTGTGCCTAATGCATCTTAAAATACCCTGTGTCATCCCTGGTCTCCGATTCGATTTCTTTTACCTATGGAGATTATAGAGATATTTTTGTATAATGTTTTAGATATAGTACCAATTAATTTTCCCAACATTATATTAGGATAATTATATAAAAGTAAATTATTAATATCTTAATTTATCAACGTATGCAATTATCAAAGTCTACAATTAATTTCGTTTACTGACAACTATTACAGAGTGATCTTTACGGATTCATTTAGCGCAGCTATGTGCTTTTTTCTTTTTTTGTTGACGCGGGGAAACGCATTTCGCCTTCACTGGCCCTAGGTGGGGTTCAGTGGTGTGTGGGACTCGCGGCACATGATAGTGCTGAATACCCATAAAAATCACCGCGAGTTCCATCAGTGCCGCCCTTGGTGAGGTTCCCCGGAACAACAAATCATCGGGGCACCTCGACGGCTAGTCAGCCCTCTAAGGGACCAACTCCACCTCCAGAGATGGGGTTGCCACGCACTACAGGACAACCCCACCGACTTTGGGACGGTGCAATGGGGTGAGGTTCCCATCATCGCCCCTTGCCCCGTGCGCAAAAGTGCCACCTCCTGTTGCTCTTTGGTCCCCTCTTCTTATAAGAGGGGTGCAAAGATCCCCCTCGGTTCAATTAGCTTCGCCTGGGTACACCCCAGGCTACTAAGCCCCACCACCACGACAATTCTTGAACCATGGTGGGGAGCTAGGTGTCCTTTTTACACTCTTGATTTATCTCAATCATAAAATGATCGATGCAGTTTTTATTTATTGTAGGAGATTATGGCCATGCGATGCTAAAATTGTTAGACGATTTTGTCTGTGAATGAAAGTACTAGTGATTGTTCGTTTTCCGTATGCACTATATTAATGTTTCTGTCACCCCTTAATATTATAGTCTTGTAACTTAATATAAGTCTAATGAGTTTATGATATATATTCCAGTTTTAATTGACACGATGCTGGTTCTAAAGGTATGTTTGTACCCCATCATTTTGACACACTGAAATTGATTTATTACCTGAACTTACGCCGTCGAAGCAAATAAAGCCCTAACATAGCTTCATCGAAATAGTAGAATGAAAATACTTCTAAGATCGTTCTTAAAATGTTCTCTGAACGTCCCTGATCTTAGCACACCCTTGTATATCTTTCACAGAATAAAAGAAAGAAAATATTTATTTGAATAAATTCACGAAGATTAGGATAAGTACAGTTTATGATTAAAACTACAATAAAAGTATGTGAACCTTGCAAATCGGTCTCGAGCTCGGCATTTGCTGGCATAGCTGTCAGCCGGTCCGCTTGAGTTTCATTGAAGCGTTGCTATGAAAAAAAAAACACGTCTAATGTTGATCAACTTCAAAGATATTACAATTATAATGTTAGAATACTGAGTTGAAGGGAAGGTGTATAACCGTCTCCTAATTTTTAAACAAATCAACGCGTCCCCTGACGTCGGCTACGGGGTCGCACCCCATGAAAATTGGGCGGTCGTTTTGGCCGGCACCTTGAGTGCCGGGTTTCGGGTGCCTATTAGATGAAGAGGGGGGTGCTTTCATGGTGCTTCCTGGCCGAGGCCGCCACGGGCGGTTGGCCCCTACCGGGTAAGATCGCCGGCAGCCCCGGCGAAGGCCCAGCACGGGGGCACCAGCGACCAGAGGTGGCGAGCTTCCGGGATAGGGTGCGACAGAGTTCCCGTTACGGTCATCTACTCTCTTACCGATCTACTCCAGGGAACCCCACTACGGGGTCTTGGATAAGGACGGGAGACAGAGTGCCTGGGAAACTCCCAGCGGTCCGGTGGCTTCCGGTGGTACGGGGCGATCTGTTTCAGTGTGACCCTGTGTAAAGCGTCGGTTTTGGAGAAAGTTGAGCGGAGAGCAAGGCCACACAAACACGTCGAGGTCATCCATCTTGGTGTCGCGGGCGATAGTCGCGTTTCTGACGTTGACAGCGAGTCGCCACTTGTCGAGCCAGTCAAGCAGCAAGTCCAGGGTTCGGTCCAGTCCTCAGGGTGATAGGCAACTGACCTGGGGAACTCCGGCTAGGATAGGACGGACGTCCGACCTGGAGCTCTCCACTCGTAGGTAGATGTGTCGGTCTATCAGGAAGGAGCGCACGATCCTGACGAGACGAGCTGGTGAGTAGTGAAGTGCTCCAGTCAGAAGCCGAATTGTTCGGGGCGAGGTGGCAGATAGGAGGAGAGGTGCTCGAGGAGAAACCTTTCGAACACCTTAGACAGGGTAGAGAGGAGCGTGATGGGCCGGTAGTGTGCGGCTCTGCACAAATGCTTCCCCTGTTTGGGCATCATAATAACTTCGCCCGTCTTCCAGCGCGAGGGGTAATGTCCTGTGTGCAGTATCCCGTCGAAAGGACGGGCGATAGCAGAAGGCGGTTTTGAGAGGGACGAGGCGGAGCGCCAAATTGGGGATCTGGTCGGGTCCGGGCGCTTTTCTAGGGTTCACCCTTGAGAGGGCTCGATGGACTTTGCTTGGCGGAAGAAAGAGGTCGGAGATGGGGTGTGCATCGGGGGAGGAGAGGGTTTGTATTTAAATGCTGATAATGTATCCTACCCGTACCTATAAAATAGATGTCCGGTTTTCTGGTACACTCTGTATATCATACTCACTCTATATACAGAGTGTACCAGAAAACCGGACATCTATTTTAATGTGGGGTAGGTTACATAATCAGCATTTAAATATAAAAAGAATTTAGGTAAAAATCATAAGCGCTTAAGAGATATGAGGGTTTAAATTTAAAAAAAAAAATAACACTATTTTGTCCTCAAATATGTGAAATGTGTAAAATAAAAGATTAAATGAATAAATTAGATAAACTAGGCGTGTTTTGCTCTTTTAGGACATGTAAACGCATTATTTTTGAAAAAGCAACTTTTATACCAAGATAACCGTACTGCAACTTTATTACTTTGCTTTAAATATTTTTACTATTACGTAATAAATGGAAGAGGTCGACTCGTGTCTAGACGATCACCTGATTACAATGTCGCCGTACAGGTACGTATTCGGATGATACCAGTTAAAAGAGACCATGTTTGGCAGCCACATGTAAGAATTGGAAATATACATGTATCAAAAAATTCCTTTTTAATTTTTATATCTACTTGTTTGTTTTTCGTTACTTCCTTGAAATTCCAATATCGCTTCCAAGCGCTGCTGATATGCCTTTCAATTTCCTATGCCATTAGATTCTTTGTCTGTTGTGGTTATTAATGTATATGGCTTCTTCTATTGCATTAGTCATGACTTTCTTTTTCTGTGTATTCACAAACAATCCTGTTTTTTCCTCAGAATTTCTTGCAGACCTACTCTTGTAGGTGAGAATATGATTAAGTCAAGGCGAAAAATGTCTTTTAGTGTTGCACTGAATAGTTTTGGAGAAATAGGATCTCCTTGACTAAGGCCTCCTCTAATGTTTATTAGCTTTCCTTCCTTTTCAAGTTTACACTTTGCTGTGCTATTGTCATAAATTGGCTTCAAGATCCTGATGTATTCATATTCAGTGCCCTGATTCTTAAGGGCTCTCCAGATCATCTCATGCTCGAGTGAGTCAAAAGCTTTGTAGTAATCGACAAAGCAGCGGTAGAAATATATTACATTTATTCTGAATAGCTGAGCTGGTTAGTTTTTTATAAATATATCAATTTTTTCTTTTAAATCGATTATTTTGATTTTTGTAGTTTCTACTATTAGACCAATTTGTTTGCCACTGCCTAACAAGATCTAGTTTTGGATAGCTCAAGAGATCGTGAAAACAACTTATATTATGGTCTAGGTAGCCAGTTGATACGGCGTCTTTTGCAAATTGATCCACAATTTCATTGGCGAGAATACCATTATGACTAGGTAACCAAGCTAGTACAACCTCAATGTTACTAGAAAAACATTAGTGAAGAATTTCTTTTAATTCTAAAATAAGAGGAAATTTAGAATTAGAAACAAACTGGTTTGAGCTTGACTTGGTAGTTTTGTTTAGGTGGTGACATTCTATAAATTTAACTGCCTCCAGAATAGCTATGGACTCACCAGTGAAAACAGATGATGACTTACGGCATTTAAAACTGAGGAGAGTATTATATTTGGGGATCCAAACTGCCGAACCCACATGGCCTTCTAGTGAAAGCTTGGAGGCATCTGTGTATATAGGAAGCCAACCACTCCAATCCTTCTCTATAATACCATTAAAAATTGAATTGGAACCTGAATCATTTTTGGACACGCCAAAATTTAATAGAATCCGAGGACGATACAACAAAACGTCATATGCCGTGTGAAAAATTGGAAAACGAGAACATGAGAAATAGGGGTTCGGAAGATTAGATAATTTTTGAAAACTCTTAATTAAACAAGGGGGATTTAATTTATGCCAATATTTATTATTGACCATGAGATCAATCAAATTTTGAAGTTTTGGTAGAAGAGAATCAGAACGAGCAGAAATTCTAAATATATATCTATCTGATAAAAATTGTCTGCGTAAAAACAATGGAGAGTCGAGGGCTTCTGTCTGGAGAGCATTCGTAGGGGAAGATTTCATGGCTCCTAGTATTATGCGTAAGCATTGATATTGTGTTTTATCTACTTTGCCTAGAGAAACCTTGCTACATGGTTCCAAGAGAAAACAACCATAATCAATTACGCCTCGGACAATGGCATTGTAAAGTAATTTTTGAGATAATGGATGAGCCCCCCACCAAACACCCGAAAGGCATCTAAGAATGTTAATATTGGACTGTCACTTTTGGACAATGATTGATGTGTGGAGTGCCAGTCAATTTACAATTTAGAGTCGAAAATAATTCCTAAGAATTTCACCTTATTTCTGATTGGAATTGGATGGTCCTGGAATTCTTCTTCTTGTAAATGTTACTACCGAGCTTTTAGGAAGAGAAAGCGACATACCATGGGATGTAAACCACTGTTCTAGGTATAATGAAGCTTGATTTATGTTATTTTGAAGAATGCCAATGTTATTTTCAAGAATGTTTGAAGATGATGGATATATGACGACGTCATCGGCATACTGTAGAATGTTGCAAAAGGGACTGACTGCTCAGTATCCGAAGTGTAAATGTTATCATAAGCAGCTTCTATATCTAAGAACACACCAACGAGCTAAGCTATCACTAGTACTCAAAACTTATCTGAACCCAAATTGGGACTTAGCCAGCAAGTCATTACTTTCCACGAACCGTTGAAAAAAAAAACATTAAGTAGGATTTTGGAAATAATGTTATTGAGGCAGAGCCAGATCTTATGATAAAGACATAAGGAATGCCATCTAGACCAGGAGAAGTATTTCTAAGGATATCCAACGCCGAAAGAAGTTCTGACATTGAAATTGGATCCTCAAATCTATTACATGCAGTACCTCGGGACAGTGAATGGATTGATAGAAAATCCTAATTGGGGATATATGGCATTGCTTGGTAAATCTCTTACTAAAAAGGCACGGCGAAATCGTTTAATTTGTCTCTATAATAAAACTGCGAGCGTACATGGGCTAATAGAAGTACAGAAGGATATCCAACCTAATCTCTTCTTTTTTTTTAAAAGACGCTTTTGCCAAGGCTGATATTCTTTTAAAGATAAGGAAATTGTCCATTGTCATAAATAAACAATATGTTTCCTCAGCTTTTTTCCTTTGCTGAAACATGTCACTACATTCCCCATCCCACCAAGTGGTGGCAGTTAAAATCCCCTAAAATTAGGAACTTACCAGATAGGGAAGAAAAAAAGGGGAACTAAATCACTAGATTGGACTACAGAAGGATTACGAATATATATCAGGAGTACTGAGACATCCTGAAATAAGGCAGCAGGGATTTGTGGAAGAGACAAACGTGAAAAAGGAGGGCCTGCTCTTATGATCAAACCCACACCCGCATAATCATCAGCTCTGTCATCTCAGAGACATGAAAAGCCCTTATCCGAAATTGGGAATAGTTATCACCTGTGATTGCCAGCTGTCACTTTCACATGTCATGTGACATTTGACGTTTAAGACTTTGTGTTATCTGTCAAGTGTCTATAGTTGGTTTGGATACAATTTCAGTACTTATTTTAAGCGATATATTTGACGTTACAGTTCTTCAAACTTAGAAATGAGTCACAAAAAATTTGTTGCGACTGGGGCGGCGCAGGCGACTACAATGCCTATAAGTATCTAAAGGTGTGTTCACATAATAGTTTTATATGAAATCGTATTACTTACTTACCGACTATTAATTCATGACTAGTTTTCGATTTTTAATTTGGATGAGCATTTTGTAGACAATTCAACAGAGTTCCGTAAGAAATATTTCCGACTTGAAGTAACTAAGAATAACAATTTTGTAAGAGGTAGGACCATGCTCATTGAAATCGATTCAGGCCAGCACAAGCGGTACAGTACTTCTCGAAAACATGATATCGTCGGAAAGGTATAGCTATGCCGTCAAGTTTCATGCTAGTTGTATTTAGTCGATGTTCCATTGGAGAGGAGGAGGCAATGTTTTTATTTATCCGAGAAAAATAAAAACATTGCCCTCCTCCTATGCAATCAGGAGCGCAATGGTTCCTACTGGTTCCGTACTAGATCTGTTTCTAACCATCTGTTATACAACGGACAGACTGATATAGAATTTTTATTAATACATAACCATATGGGATAAAATAGGATCCTATGGCTAAAATTCCAATGTCCGTCTGTCCATCCACCGCCAAGCTGTACCTCATGAAACTTGATAGATAGAGTTGAAATTTTCATATATGTATTTCTGTTGCTGTTGTAACACCAAATATGAAAAAATAGAACAAGATACCTGAATATTTTAGGGGGCCCCGATACAATAAAGATTTTTTTACCGTTTTTATTGATCTTGTACGGAACCCTTCGTACACAACCTTAAAAAAATGTTATAATGCTTAACACCGTAGATGTTTCTTATTTGTTTTCGTAATTAGAATATGAAATGTAAGTTAGTAGTCCAAAGTGAACAAGCCTTAAGAGGACTTCGATATTTTTACTTAGAATGTTATTAGGTATTTTAAACTTATTTTTGAGTTGCATTCAAATTACGTATTTGTGCGGACATGTAATTGTGAGTGTTAATAGAGTGAAGTATGATTATTGTGTTTTAAGCAACTCATATTGTGTCAAAATTTTTACCATGCCATCGTTTTTGTAACATACAGTACACCGATATGGCTTTGGCCTATGGGATGGCCCGGAGAAATTGTAGTGAAGCCTTGTGCTTTTATAAGGAGAATTTTGGTCATTGGAATGATGAACGTATTCGTAATGTCTATGCGAGTGGTACAACGTTTTCGGGATCACGGCAGTTATGTGCCCCTCAACACAGATGCTGTGTGATGCAACAATAACTTGGAAGTTCGTGACATAATACTTCGACATTTCGACGAAAATCCGGAAGACAGTACCAGGTCTGCTGGAAAGATATTGCGAGTGTGCCATATAGTACTGTGCATGTCGTTCTCAAAGAAGATACCCGTCATCCTTATAAAATAAGTCAAGTGCAAGCACTGTTACCTATTGATTACCAACGCCGCACCGATTACTGTCATTGATGCCAATTTTACTGAAAAAGTTTAGTGGACTGATGAAAGTACTTTTAACTAGACTATCCACATGCTTGCAGACCAACACCTCATCAACATCGTTGGTCGATTAACGTATGGGCTGGTATTAAAGGAGACAAGATTGCCGGCCCACATTTTTTGCCTTCCAGGCTGACGGGGGAGGCTTACAGGAACTTTTTATTGTCCGAGCTTACTGACTTCTTGGACGATTTACCACTAACCGCACTGGCCTCCCCAGTTTAACCCTGTGAATGTTTTCATTTGAGGGATACATAAAGGAAGACGTTTTTTGCCACAGAGTCAGAATCGGAAGATATAATTAAGAGGGAATACATTACAAACGCTTTCATAAAATTGCGCCATGATACCACAAATATAGTATATCGTGTGCATCGTGGTACCACGCGGCGAGCTCGTACCTGTGTTGCTTTGTAAGGGCGCAATTTAGAACTTTTCACCGTTTAAACGCACGAGTTTATTGCGATGAAAAAATGCATTATTATGTGTACATTTCAGTTGAGGCGGTGTTTTCATACTATGTACTGTCTCGTGTAGAATCTGAATGTGGCTGCCTTTCATACGAATAACCACCGTAACTATGTGTACCTATCTGCATTAATGAGTAACCTACTGCGGTATTAAGGTTAGTCTAATAATTAAGCTTAAGTTTTGTTTTAAAATTTTTTTAGACAGGTTTTTTATCGATAAAGAAGATCGATAAATAACTTTTTTGTTTGTATGTCTCCTACAGTTTAGTTTCTTTTCATTATTATATTATATTATAAATATTAGCAGGATTCCGTTTGAATTTTGCGCGCGCCTTTAGTTACCTACTAAGGGAGCGACTCCGAAGTCCAGTCGACATCAAGCGCATTGTTATGGGGAAGCGCTGTCACAGTACATTTTGTTTTTGGGTTTATCTTTGTAAATATGAGACGTATCTTACATCTAACACCTAAGTTAACATACATTGATGGTATACTAAATCACACCAATTTAGGTGTTCAGTTTTCCTGTACACTCTGTATACACCATAAATATTTTGTATTGGCTAAGAACTTCGTAAGTCATATGTCGATTTTTTTATTATATTACTATCCCCAGCCTGTATAGTAAATTTATTTATTACATTTCATGTCATATCTGCAGCTTGTACGAGGAGACACATAAAGCAGAAGTAGCCTCTTGAATATATCGTATGTTATTCCCATAACAATATAGATCCTCATAAAAATTTAGTTAATTATAGAGGATTGTTTATTATAATTATATTTTTTCCTAGATTATATTTGCCAGATTGTATTCATTTTATTGCAAACTTACATACACAAAAAGTTTCAATTAGTATGTAACTAATTGAAACTTAAGCAACTTAAAAAACTAATGGCACTATACTACTAATTGTTGATTCTTGCAACATCGCACTCCAATCTCGACGCTATCCACTTTGAGACAGCAAAGCCGGCTTTAATCTTTCTGACGGGAACGCAGATATCTTCTCCGCTTGATTCATCTTACCTTACCTACTCAGGGTATAAATGAGAACAATTATTTATACCACGGGTTAGAGTACGTGTTTTCATCGGAGAAGATATATGCTATCGTCGCCTCTTCAACCGTGAAGACAAGGATCAATCCATCCTTTGGCTGCGTATAGATAGCGATGTCCACCCCCGCGTCTAGGCATGCCTATACAGATCCCATAACGGAAATACCCAAATAGGCCTATTCCTTGAGCACATAGAAGTGGCTACAGATTCTGTGTTGAAACAGATTAAAACCGCACAGATCGTAATACTTGGTGGTATTAACGCCCATCTTGCCAATTGGCTTTATCCACGTACTCCCGATCATGTGGGTAGATCTTTTCATGACTTTGCCTTGGTATATGGTTTGACACAATTGGTATCAACGCCCACGCGAATCTCAGACGCGGAAGACCATACTGTACGCTGTTGGACCTTCTGTTGACCTCCCATTCAGACGCCTACCTAGTTTCCGTCAATTCTCCTTTGGGCTCGTCGGACCACTACCTGATACGGAGTACAGTACCGATTAGATGTAGACCACGGCCGGATTTTGTACTCTGTCGTCGCGACTGACACTATAGGTTAGCAGATTGCGATGGGATGCGGTCATTCTTGGCATCCCACCCATGGGGGCGGATTTGCTTCTCACTGGATAACCCTGACTCTGCAACCGAGTCTTTCACTGATGTGATGACTCAAGGAATGGAACTTTTCATTTCGTTCTCTGCGGTGCCGATTGGCGGCATTGGTTTGGACGCTCCTGAAAGTTGGCACTTCGACAAAAACTGGAGTGTTACGAAGCGTATGCAGCAGCGGCGAGATCACAGGACGCAAATACCAGAGTACTAAAGAAGGAGTGTAATTCTGCCTCTAGGTCCTTCAAAAAATGGTATTGCCAAATCAAAGCACGTAAGTAAAATTGGTGAAAGACTAGTTAGCCTTCCTTCAGGAACCCGTGCATTCAGGTCCCTCGCCAAGACTGTCTTAGGGAATTTTGCTAAGCCATTCCCCCTTTCTTTGCACCGGAGTGAGGTATCTCTGGCGCATACCGCAATAGGGAAAGCCGAACTTCTGGGCTCTCTTTTTGCGTCGAACTCCTTTTTTGCATGATCAGGGAACTCCGCCGCCTACTATTCCGCGATGTGGTTACACGATGCCGGATATTATGTTCCAGCAGAGTGCCGTGCGTAAAGCACTTCTTTCCCTGGACATTCATAAGTGGAGTGGGCCCGATGGCATCACACCGATTGTGTTACAAAAATGTGCTTCAGAGTTGGCTCCGGTAGTGACGCGCCTTTTCCGATTCTCCTACTCTTTAGACGTAGTCCCCAGCTCTTGGAAGACGCTTCGACCCATCCAACTACTGACCTATTGCGATAACCCCTTTGTTTTCCAAAATTATGGAATCTATTATCAACTGCTATCTCTTGCAATGGTTAGAATATCATCAAATAATTAGTGACCGGCTAGGTAGGTTTCTGTCGTAGACGTTCGGCTGGTAATCTTCTAAGTTGGTCTCTACGTACGAAAACGTCTACGTACACAAGCACACGCACATCCTAATACAGAGAGTGTCGAACAGATGTGGCTGTTTATTAGTGGAAACAGCAAAGTCATGTATATATCTTCGCGCGCATATATCTTTCTAAACGCGCTCACTGATACCATGGTCTTGCTGTCGTGCTATGACTATGTATTTTTAACTGGCGATTTTAATGTAATTTTTCTTAATAACAGTGGTAATGATTTTAGACAACTACTGGAGTTCCTCTGTATACATAATTTACAACAATGTACAAGGGAGCCCACACATTTCACACGTGTCGCGGCAGCCCTGTCGAGGTTTGTTCCAACCAAGTCAAATCCGAGTCGAGGTAGAATATATACCGGATCTCATATGATGTTGGCGTTTTCTTGACCGGGGGTGAATGAACGCCGGTTCGTGCGGCCGATGAGAGGGAGCGTGCCCGCTTCTTTAGAGCTTTGATACGCTTACCAGCATTGGCGGTGAATTTGCCTTCTGCATCTATGATGCCGATCGATTGCTGATACCCGATCATGGTGTGCAGGAATTCAGGGGCGTGTAGGTACTCTCTGTTTTTTGTTATAAATCCGCCCCAATCCATCTCACTTTGAGGCAGTTGCACGGTCTAGGCCTCGTGCCCGGGGTGCGCCGGAACACATACAGGCGAGTGGACATCAGTGTCCATCGCAATGCATGCCAGCGCCATCTCGGTGGCGTGTGCAGCGCACTCACTGCGGGGCTGGTGCGGGGCTTACTAACCTGGGTTTCTATCTGGAGCTTCGCGGTGGCAATCGGGTTCTTGTCCGTTGTGGGAGGGGTGCCGCTCCTAATCCTCGGGTCCCTTGGGAGCGACGGGTTGGAGGTCGTGGATGATCTGAATGCGGTCCTGGTGCGGTCGGGAGGCCCTTGGTCGGTTGGTTGAGACATATTAGAGTTTTAAAGGGACTTACTCATACCGAGCCGGGTGTCGTCCTCCGCGATCCTTCTGGCTAACTGCTTTTGCGGACGCCACGGCAATCACGCCCGTTTCGAATAAAACTGACGCGACTGTCACCGCGACGAGAAGAAAGGGACGCTATCCTGAAAAGGACAGCTGTTACGCGCAGGAACGGATCCGAGCGGAAGAGTGAGCGAGACAAAAACTAGATACTGAAACGGACGTTCTGTCGATGCTCTCTCACTGAACTGGCCTATCCCCATAGGTATGCAGCATAGATAATACTTATATGCTGGTAGTATGCAGTGTGAAGTTAGGTTCGATCGATGCCACGACGAATGCACACGTCGCTGCGTTACGTAAGTGTGTATGATAACATTATTTTTTATTATATTCTTCCCATGTATGAATAATAAAAATCAATAATGGAAAAAAAGGTTGGATGTGCAGCCGTTCTTACCACACCTTTTCAATTATTGGGACCACATAATACCAGAATTGTGGTTCTACCACAATTATATAACTATTGTACTGAGTGGTTACCATTTTTGGTACTAGATATTACACTAACAAACTATATAGTAATACTACGTATTATTACACTCTCGTGCTTCTTCCCGTAGTAATCAACATTTTTGTTATGTTAAGGTTAAAATATACATATATTGTGTTAAGGTTATAATATAGTCATCTTTATTTTCTTAATTTTTAGTTGTTTTGTTTGTGTTTAAAGTTTTTTATGCGGAAAACCTTTTACATCTTTATTCGTAGAATTAGTAACAATGTACATATAATAACGGTGTAATTTTTATTATCTAAATAAAGTTACATTCTATTCCATTCTTCGTCGTATCTCCTCGTTTTCAGAACACCTATCGATACTAGCTGATAGTATCCGAATACTTGGTGTCGACATATCGAGTAACGTTCAGTTCAGAAAGCTAAATTTGAAAAAAAAAAACGAAAGGAAAAAAAAAGAATCTGGGCGCACTCAGTAGGGCGAAGCAGTACTGCAATCCAGCCCATCGGCTGCAACTTTCTTTGGCGCTGGTCCGACCGCATATGGAGTAGTGCTCCCGCCTTTGGGCCGGGGCCCCGCAATATCAGCTCGTTTCATTTGACCGCATACAACAACGAATTGTTTGGCTTAATACCGGCAGCAGAATTCCAATTTCAGATAACGCGTCTGTAAGACGCCTAATCTTACAGATGTCTATGGGCGGCGGTAGTCACTACCTTCCCGCTCGTTTGGCTCATTTCTTTTCTCATAAAAAAATGTAGGTGAATGGTGAGAATAGAGAAATTTAATATTTGCTACAGTTTAAGATGTCCCGCAATTTTATTATATTTTATACGATACATATTTATACAATTTTTATTTAATAAGAAACAATAACTGCCTACCTCATTATACGAGGGGTGATTGGTAAGTATCCGAAATGACAAAGAATTTTTTTTATAAACTACTTAAAACAATTTTATTTTTGAGTGTAATTTCCTTCTACCTCGATGCTGGACTAAATGTCCAGCGCTTCCCCGATGCCGTTACACCTGTTAGATAAAATGTTTTCTCTAATCCCTCAAAATACTCGTGTACGGTGACAATGACTTCATCATTTGATGAAAATCTTTGGTCATCTAACCATTTCTTTTTTTATTTAATAAGAAACGATAACTGCCTACCTCATCACATATAATTACGTGAAGCACTCTTCTTATGCAATAGTAGTCCTTCCGTGAAGCATGAAATATACGTCCCATATTTAAACAGTTGATGAAGCAATTGGGGTGATGATGGGATAGAAGAATTTGTAACTTGCTGTTGGCGTTTGTACGGAGAAGGAGTGCAGAAAACTCACTATTATACAATAAGAATTTATAAATTCCTACCTCGTTATATATTACTACATGAAGTATAAAATATGCTAAAAGAGGAATATCTTTTATACAATTGTACCAGTAGAGGAATTTGAAATTTGAAAAAATTGAGTCCCGAATGAAAAAGAAAGAGAAAGCTAATATTTTTATATTATATGATTCTACCCACCTCATTATAATAACATTATGTAAAATGTGTGCATCCCCTTTTCAAACAATTGCGCGTGTTTATATGGATAGATGCGGAATGCTAATATTAAGTTAAAAATTTATGAGAAATATATTAAATAAAACTATATTTGTAAAATGTGTGTTTCGTTTTAAAATCGAATGAAAAAGAACTCAGTGTCAGTAAAGGGGCGCTCTGAGAGATCCGATAGCAGTGAAGTTTTGAAAAAATTACCAACAACATGCTTAAGAACCTTTCACTTCGAAAATATTTTCATCTTATATTTATCAGCGCCATCTGTACTCACAGGAATACATCTGTAATATTTACGGGCGAACGATGTTACATAAAACTTATATTTCCATAATATGACTTAGAATGTACCCAGTACAAATGATGCTGTAAAATACATCATTTGCACTACATATATTATGTCCACCAGGGCACAATACAGTGTAAGTACTAGTAACACTATAATTTTAAATTATAATACTATAGATTTTGTACTTAACTGACATATTGCCTACCTACCAAATGAAAACTTACTGTATTGTACATGACTGTTATTTAGTAAATATTCGGCTTTCGACTCGACTGATATCTTGTCACAATGTATAACAATTTTTTTTTATTGTACATTCTGTTCCTGTTGTTTTTTAATAAATAAATATATATCGTGATTGCATTGAGGTCAGATTGCTAATGTTAGTTTGTAGAAATCATGTAACTGTTTTGTCACCGATTTTGAATTTCCTTTTAATATAAAGTTAGCTTAAATAAGTTCTATTTTTATGAAATTTTATTTTAGTCCTAAATCCCTAAAAAAACGAATAAAGCAATCCTTGTCATTAAAGAATTTTCTTTAATAGTTAAGGAATGTAATAATATAAACATAGTCGTAACAATGTTGTGGAACAGTGTAAAAGAGTAAATACTTAGTTGTGGTAATGAGCAATAAGCTGAACATGGACTAAGTTATACCTACACGTTACCTTCGATACACAAACAAAACCACCAAGACTCGCCCGAGCAATAAAAAGCCAATATGGATATCTAACGGATAGCAGCTTTTGGTCATACCTCCTATGTCTTTCCACTGGCGGTGTCATCCACGATTCATAAAAGGTGAAGAAAACATTTTAAGCAATCAAAATGTTAACAATTTAAGAAGATAGGTTACGTATGTATTAATTCAAACCGGGCAAATATAATGATAAGAACTTTAAATTTAATTAAAGATTTATGTTTAAAATAGATTTTACTGTCTATTAAAAAAAAAAGCGAAAAGTCAATATGTCATTCATGTTTTCGCGCTAAACAGTTAATTTGTGCGCCAAAACAGTTGAATGTGAAATTGTACCACTGATTTCATATATATAAATTAAATATTCTTATTAGTGCATATATAGTGTAAAAAATAGAACTACTTACTACAAGAAAAGTTGAAGAGATTTTAGTTGTAGAATAGAATAAAATTCATCGTTTGCGTAAAACTACGAATTTGATATTTTAGTATCATTATTCTGAAATTTGTATCTCTGTTCATTTTATTTAAACACAAGATTAATAGTACTCATAATTTAATTAATATTTTATTCGATTCGTATTTACCTATTCAAGTATTTCAAGAAAGCTAATGCTACAGAGTTTTGGACTACGTTACATACAGATTAGATAATCAAATCAATTTAGAAAATATTTTAATACTGGAATTAGACTTACATTACCATGCTTTCAAAACGTGGAGCACTAATAGTCATCGAAGGTGTGGACCGCACAGGAAAAACTACCCAGTGTAAATTATTGGGTAGGTGCTAAGCAATTTAATATTTTTATATTTGATATGCAGTTATATAAACCCATGGAAATGAACTATTTAAAATAGTTTACGATTCTATCAAACTTGTATATTAAAGAAGCTTATAAAATCAATTGTCCACCTAATCCAACAAAATATGGTGTAGTTTATGTATCCATTTTTAAATTGTGGCTGTCAAGCTGACCATGACGGCCTCTTGCTATTTGGCAATAACAAAGAGGGTTAATTAATTGGATCATGATTCTATCATATTTCACTAATATTTCCACTTGAAAATACAATAATACTAAATACACAAAACTGTCTTTCATTCAGTCTCTAGTTATTGTCTACATAATTATCTATAGATAAAAGATAAAAATCGTTTTAGGTTAGAAATAAAAAAGTCATTAATTAAAGTGCTTTATTAACATTTACAACATACTACTTGTTAGTTAAGACTTGAGCACAGTGACATCATTGACATGTTGAGTGCAAACAAAAAAATATGGGTTGCTTATCACATTAGTAATTACAATAAAAATATGGGTTTAATAAGGAAGGTGGGTAAACAACCCTCCTCTGTTATAATATCAATTTAAATATCTGCTTTGGACAGATGAAATAATTATTGATGAAAGCCCTAATGAGGTGTAATATTAAGCAAGATATGGATCACACTGCCAAGTCTTGCTAATTCAAAACGTGCAGGAGTGCAAGGGGCGGCAATTTCAATGCAGGTCTTGACTTATTCCACACAGTCTACACTGTGAAGCTGAGGATCCCAAAATAATTGTGTAACTATTATTATTTACTGATGTGATCTAATGTGTTGTTCTATATAAGAAGAAAGCTATTATGTAGTTTATATCAAAATGAAAGTATGTTGTAGTGGAAAACTTGAAAAAGATGTCAATAGAAGCAGAATATATGAATTTTCCAGATAGAAGTACAGAAATTGGTAAAGTGATTGACGGCTACTTAAAGTCTAAGGTAATTCAAAACACCATCACTATGTCTGGCTGTTAGCCATTCCACATTAAAACCGTAAATAGCCAATGTTATGTAGTATTTTTTTACTATTGAACTTATGTATATTTAAGTATGTTACATCTTTATTAACGTCGCCGGCTACTCACAAACCGGGTTTACGCTACAGCATAGCTCTCAGTACGGCGATAACACGTCAGCGAGAGGTACCTCCCCAGTGACACTACATTTTACTAAAGTTCCAAATTTCTTCCTCATATAGTTACAATAGTATTTTCAATTTTGTAAATTTTTTGTGTCAAACTCCCTAGATACGTTGGATGATTTTTTCAAAAACTATAAATCTACCTATGCCTTCACATTGTGTTTTGGATATCTGTATCCATTCAACAACTTTGATTGCTAACTTTACAGTGGATGCAACAGCAGCAGTCAGAGAATTGTCCGCATCTGTAGAGCCGGCTAATTATTTATTTATTCTATATTCAGGAGGAACAACAGCACGAACAGTGCAACAATAAAACAGTAAAGAGACGATAGTTCCCCACTGGTAGTACACAATAAGTAATTAAATTCCAACACTTGTTCCAGAATAACTTATCAGATGAAGCAATTCACCTTCTGTTTTCTGCTAATCGCTGGGAGAAAAACAATCTTATAAAAAAACTCTTGGATCAGGGTATATCCATAATTATGGACAGATATTGTTACTCGGGAGTGGTTTTCTCCGCAGCTAAAGGTAAACAAATACTCGAAGCCCGTAAGGCGATCTTTTGATATTTCCTGTACAAGAACTGCCATAAAACGAGTTAATTCGAAAATCAGTGTTGTATCTTACAGTTTATGTTCAGCTGTGGACGTCGTCCGGTCTAAGATGATGGTGATTTTTTAGTATTAACAGTCAGAAGACAAAATCCCCACTTACATTATATTTTCATATCGGAAAAAATCATGATGTGGGTGGGTGTTTTTGCAAATGAGTAGGTATTAACAATTTGTTGGGATAGATATCTATATATGCGAGTGAAATCGCTAGGCAAAGTCATAAAATTAAATTATAATACAAATTATTTTTTTATTACTTGTGGCTAACATGGAGACAGATGACCTAAAAGGAATTCGAACCCGCGATGAGCGTAGTATTCCTGCTATTTTTGTACCACTGCGCCAGACAGAGAATCGACAAATCTGTTATATTACTGGGAATTTTATTATTTAAACGTACACAATTACTCGTAAATGAATTATTAATTTTATGGAGCACAGAAAGAATACACAGCGAGTTTGTTCCTATTTCTAGTATTGATATTACAGATATCACATTTCTTCTTGAATTTCTCTATATTTTTATGGACATAGAAAAATCCAAGAAGAAATGTGATCGTTTGATATGTTATTTAGGATTGGATGTAAACTGGTGCAAATCAAGTGACGTTGGATTGCCACAACCGGACAAAGTATTTTTTCTAAATATGCCTATTGAAAATGCAAAACAAAGGAATGGATTCGGAAATGAAAGGTAATTTTCTTAACGAGACACCCGCGAGGCGCCTCCGCTCTCAATTCCGATGTGACCAAGTTGCATCATGTGCCTACCGATATTGAGCCCTGTAGTCGCTGTTACACCTCCCGTCGTCCTAACTGACGTGCCGCGAGTCTGCATGTTCCCTTGTGTAACACCGTCAGGTCAGGATGAGACAACCACATCGCAAATCTGTGTTTATGTCAACATTTTGGTCTACGCAAAAAGTATCAGGATGTAGAATCATGGCTCGGCAGACAAACTGACCACGCAGTGGCCTATATTATGCTAAGATGGTAGGTAAGCTGCATTGCAGCCAAATTGAGCTGGCACAACCTGAGGGCACCACCTCTCATTCAAGACCGTAAGTGACAGCTCTTTTGTCCAGTTTCGTGCGGTATGTTAATTTCCTGTGGCACACTATGCCCCAAATATGCATAGTAACTATGATTATTGATTGTTTACTGGTGTCAGTCAATTGTATCAGAGCATCAAAGGCTCCGACTACTCATTTGCTCACATATACTATAAAAGAACGAACTATTTAAACTTTGAGTAAAATATCTTCCAATAAAACTCGTTTCACGGATTTTATCGCGGTTTATTTACACTCCACCCGTGTCTAAAGTTGCTGTGAAGCTTCTGAAACGTCGGGTTACTTAAATAATTAAATAAACCGCGAATGAATCCCTAAAAATAGGTTTTTTTGTAATGAGTAACATTCACGTAAACTTAAGACATCAAAATATCTTCCGTTTTATTTTTCCACAACATATACATTCATAGCACAATACCAGAATGGTAAAGTTGAATTTTTCAGATATGAACAAACTGATTTTCAAAGTAAGGTAATGGATCTATATATGCAGTTAAAAGAATGTGACAACTGGGATGTCATCAATGCTAACAGGTAATTAATATGCTAATTACTGCGCACTAAAAGTAGCAAGACTGATAGTGGTCCAAACAAGCAGTCTTTTAATACATACAGAAAATTATAGAAATAGCAAACTATTATTACACTATTTCTTTGGAAGTTTCCAATCTTACTTCCCGTACGAACACTATAGTAACTTGGAATGTAATTCCAGTATTCTACACCTGGAAAGCAAACCTATGAAGTTATCATAAACCTAGTGATAGTACAAGAGTAAATGCAAGATGCACATTCAGTTTTTTCTTTAACATACATCATGGGAAACTAGAATTACAAAAAGTGTCTAATCAATTGCTCATCAGATTTTTTGAGGATATAGCAATTTTTTTTATTAATTTCAGGTCCAAAGAAATAGTACAAGATAATCTGCTACATAACACTTTGAGGGTGATGAATAATGTTGGAAATAAACCACTAGGTAGAATATGGAGCGACACTGAATAGTATTTTTTGAATTAATAGAATAATTATGTAAATGACAATAATAATATTATGATAAATAAAATATTTGGAAATCAATATCTATTTATTTTTAAAAAAAATGTAAAATCACATCGCACCTTTTGAAGACTGTTGTTTCAAAATATTTGAATGAGACTTCATTTTGGTCTTGAGTTGTTTAACAATATCATCAATATTGTTTTCTATTAGTTTCAACAAAAAGAAACATCCTCTGTTTGACTGGAGCCATCCTTGTAACTGAAAGCAAGATGAATACCAACTTGTATTAAAACTAACTACCAGATTTTTAATATAGATGTAAAACAATAGGCCATTCTTCAGATGCCCTCAATCAGTTACTGTGAGCAGATTGTGTTCCTACCCCATTGATCCTCTATTCTCCTTAGAGTGAACAGTCCACTGTTCCAGAGATTAAACAAGCTTATCCTGCATCTAAACTGAAACAACACTAGTGGCTGAAATGTACACTTTTCGTAAAATTTCTTGCAACTAAGTAATACAATTATCTGTCCATGTCTTTTTATTTATAATTTTAAATGTCATAATAAGTATTGAGACAATTATGGTGCTGCCTCTGAGCAAGCGCCTTGTATATTGAAAAAATTCAATTTCATTATTCCTTTTTTTAATTCATTATTTCATTATTAAGAACATCATGTAATGGAATTTTCAACTGTCCTTAAATGTCTTAAAGTTAATTTTATTTCTTGTATTTTCTTGTTTTCTGTTTTCATATTGTGGTAATGATTTTGAACTTTATGCATTTGGAATATTGGCGATTTAAATACGAAACGCTGTTCTATAACAGAAAATAAAATAGTGTTGTTTTAATCATTATTCGTTCGACGAATTGCGTAAATAATTGTGAGGCTCTTACTGTTAGTTTTATTAACATTCTAAGATGTGCACCTTAAACAGGACAGCATGGCAGGAGAGGTACTAGTTGCTCACATTATACTGGTGTTCAAGTGGTAGGCATGTTCTTGTCTTTCATGCGGTGACAATCAGCATGAGACAATAGTTTCCCGGTAGCCCATTGAGGGGATGGGTAGAAAGATTAAAAACATATACTAATGGCCGTGCAATATATATGGTCCTTCTTTTTTGCCTTCTCAGTATAATTGGCTTCACCCAAGCTGTCTCGGATCATCCCAGACTACTGAGCCCCATCGCCAAGACAAGGCTTGAACCATGGTTGGGAATGTTTACGGTCCTTGGGTTACAGCTGGGTAAACCAGTTCACCTCACAAAACGATGAATGTTTTGGTTTATTTTTATATCATGTTTGTAGCCAAAATGTTTAATTTAATAGTTAGGGCTTTACAGTAACATTTTTTAATTGTCATAGGGGGCATCAGAATCGCCGTATTCAGACTGGGGTGAAATGCAGATGGGTCCTTTGGCTTTACTAATATTGGCATAAATTAAATCACCCTATTGTTTAATTAAGAGTTTTCAAAAATTAACTAATCTTCCGAAGAGCACAAGTTTGAAACTGATCAATCTTGAAAATTAGTGCTTTTGTCAATTTGGACATTGGCAGCAATGGCTGTTAACCTATGACGGTCGATTGCCATTTCTAACAAAGAGAAGAAGAAGAAGATTGGTGATTTCATTTATTGACAGACTTTCTAGGCATCACTTAAATCTTTTATTTTATTATACTTGGTCTGTGGGGGAAAGAATTGGACTATAAATAGTCCAAAGAATTGGACTATTTAGTCAATTTATGTACATTGGAATATAGAGTAAACCTATTAAAGATGAGGATAGGTAGATTTAAGATACTATTGTCAGTAACCTCTTAAAGAATGAAAATATGTATTACTATGTACCCATACCCTCCTCCAATAATTTTTTTTTCAAATTTTTTAAAATTGAAATAAAATGACTTTTTTTTTGCAGGTTGACGGCTTATTGCATAGACGGAGAATTCTTCTCCGTCTACGGTTTATTGGCAATTTGTTTTTCTCATAACTATGTCAAGAACTTAAGTCGCCATTTTTTTATGGACAGATTAAAAAAATTAAATAAACCGAGATAAAATCCGTAAAAATAGTTTTATAGTAACAAGATTATCCAATTATTGTTCCTTTATTTTCACGTGAATTTTAGTTATATTTTTCTCAAAAGTAAATTATCCATAGAGATAATATAGATAGAGACGGGCAGCCCTTTTTTTTCTGTCGACACAGGGAAACGCATTTACGCGCCTTCATTGGACCTGGGTGGGTCCAGTTGTGTGTGGGTCTCGCGGCACATTATACTGCCGAATACCTACGAAAACCACCGCGAGTGCCATCAGTTCCACGTTTGATGAGGTGCCCCGGAACAACAAATCATCAGGGCACATCTAAGGGACCGACTACACCTCCACAGATAGGGTTGTCCCGCACTACAGGACAACCCCACCACCATTTTGGGATAGTGCAATGGGGTGAGGTTCCCATCTACGCCAATCGCCACGTGTGAAAAAGCGCCTCCTCCTGTTACTCTTTTGTCCCTCTTCTTATAAGAGGTGTACAAAGAGCGATCTCCACCCACTCTTTAGCCTCCTCCTCTTATAATAAAAAGGTGCAAAAGGCATTCCCCTCGGTTCAATTGGCTTCGCCTGAGTTCACACCAGGCTACTGAGCCCTACCACCACGACAAGTCATAAACCGTGGTGGGGACGGCGAGGCAGCGAAAAATGCGGCCATCTAAGTCGAAAGAGACACTTTCAGTCTCGCTTTTTATAATTTATGTTTATGTAAAATGCTCATCTGAGATGATATTGACAAAAAAGAATTTGTATCACAACTTTCTTTCATATTCTCCAAGATGACCACTCACTGTCATATGACTGACCATGGTATCTCTTCTCTATCCATATTTTCTCTATAAAATAATGGCTGAGAAGTTATGCAAATTGAAAAAATTTAGGAAAGTTTTTGTATAACAAAGGTACTTATTTATAGGAGAAATGCCCCAAAAGCTGTCTATCTGTAAATAATCGACTTTCTGACAATCTGCTGAATGGATCGGAAAATCGCATGAAAACAGCCATTTATAAAGGAATTCTCGAGGAACATTTTTGTTATTAATTTATTATATAAAATCTATAGACGAAACTGGAGCGGATCGCTAGTATTATATAATTTAGATTCTCATTGCGAAATAGATGCGTTCTTTTAAAGTTATCCTTTGTTAAGTATTAAGAATCAAGATAAAATCGACGTTCAACCATAGAGATAAAATACAGATAGTGTATGGAACTAAGCAAAAAAAAAAAAAAAAAGTAGAAAATGACGGCAAAAGTTTGAGAGAAATAATCACTAAAAGGGAGTAAATTTCAAACAATTATTAATAAAATTTTCTTTTAATTTCTTTTCATTATATGTTTATTATTTTAAAACTTGGATTACAATAATTGTGGATCGAAAAAATAAAACTATTACCCTAAGCTAGACAATTAAAAGCATTTGACTGTATATTTGCAGCTTTCTAAATCATAATATATTGCGTTGAGAATTCTCCTTTTTCATTATGACTGATATTATTATAAACAAGTATCTAGAGACTCAGATAGCACTTGCAAAACAGAAACAAAGCACAAAAAGTTCTAAATTGGAATCTGTGACATCTAAAAGCAAGGCAGCAGCAGAAAAAATTTCTAAAAAGCAAGGAAAGGGTTTGTTTAAATATTTAAAAGAGTTTGATAAAGACAGTTGTAACACACCAAACAAACAAATATCAAAATCGAAGGAAACATCTGACACAGATGAAGAATATTTACCTTCAGAGGATGAAGAAGAGCCTTTGCATGTGCCAAGCATAGCATCTTGCTCTCGTCTTAAAACAAATATTACAAAAATTGTTGATGATGGTGATATAATTTTTTATAAAAGAAGACTAGAGATGTGGAAAGCAAATGTATGTGCAGCAGCTTCAGGAAAAACTATAAATGGTTTTATATCAGCTGACATACAGTATATCATTGATGGTGAAAAAGATGGAAATAAAAATCATGAATTACAAAATGGTCTCGTTGTTCCTAATTATATTTGGAGGCAGTTGTACAAATACCAAAGGACTGGAGTAAAGTGGTTATGGGAACTACATCAAGTCGAGTCTGGCGGATTGTTGGGTGACGAAATGGGTTTAGGAAAAACTGTTCAAATTATAGCCTTTTTAGCTGGTCTGTGTAAACATGATGGAGGATCTTGGGGAGGCCTAGGCCCCACCATCATTGTTGCACCAGCCACAGTGATTTATCAATGGGTTTCACATTTTCATTATTGGTATCCTCAAATTCGTGTAGCTGTTCTGCATCACTCTGGCTCTCATTCCGGAAGCTACAATAAACTTATAAAAGATATGCATTTCTCTCATGGCATTTTACTAATAACATATGCTGGTATTGTCAAATATAACAAGGAGTTGTTGGCAAGAAAGTGGCATTATGTTATTTTAGATGAAGGCCATAAAATTCGCAATCCAGATACTCAAGTGAGCAAATTGATTAAGAAGTTTACTACTCCACATAAAGTTCTTATCACTGGATCTCCAATGCAAAATAGTTTACAAGAATTGTGGTCGCTGTTTGATTTTATGAGGCCAGGGTTGTTAGGTTCACATGCTGCATTTATGGAACATTTTGCTTTGCCTATTACTCAAGGAGGATATGCTAATGCTACTGAGTATCAAGAAGCCACTGCTTTAGAAATTGCTAAAGCACTTAAAAATATTATAACACCTTATATGCTTAGGAGGACTAAATCTGAGGTTCAAGACCATATAAAGTTACCAGAAAAAAATGAGCAGGTTCTCTTTTGTGCACTAAGCAAAGAACAGAAAGATTTGTACATGGGATATTTAATGAGTGGCACTGTTCGTAGTATACTTGATAAGGACAACAAGTATGGAGATCCTCTTAGAGCTAGAGTTTTGGTTGCATTGTCTACGCTTAGGAAAATATGTAACCATCCTGACCTGTATTTATATGAGGCTCAAGAGGAAACAGAAGAAATTGATGAAGAAATTTTTGGTAGCTTTAAGAGATCTGGTAAAATGTCAGTAGTAAACTCTTTATTAAAAATCTGGCAAAAACAAGGCCACAGATGCTTAATTTTTTCACAATCAAGAGCTATGCTCTGTTTACTAGAAAATTATTTACAACAACAAAACTTTAGATATTTAAAAATGGATGGAACAGTACATGTTGGACAAAGACAAAATTTAATTAAAACATTTAATGACGATTCAGATTATTTGGTTTTCCTTGCAACAACAAGAGTTGGTGGTTTAGGTGTCAATTTAACAGGTGCGGACAGAGTTATCATTTATGATCCAGATTGGAATCCAGCTACTGATAACCAAGCTAAGGAACGAGCTTGGAGAATAGGGCAGCTAAGAAATGTAACAGTTTATAGACTTCTGTCGGCGGGAACAATTGAAGAAAAAATATATCAAAGGCAGATATTCAAAAATTTCTTAAGTAATAAAATATTGATTGACCCCAACCAAAAAAATGTTCTTACAACAAGTACACTTCAGGGTTTATTTACTCTTGAAGATTTAAATTGTGATGGTGATACTGAGACTGCTTCACTTTTTAAGCATACTAAAGTTAATATGAATAAAAATAAAAATGAAACAAAAGATTTGTCTTACACTAAAAAGAAATTAGAACACATGAGAAGGATGGCTAAAGAAATAAGTAAAAAGATAAAAATGGATAGTTATGATAAATGTCAGGTACCAGAAGAGGATCCCAGAGAAAAATATAAAAAGAAAAGAGAAGAAATATTGAATCCAAAAATAATAGAAGAGCCAGAAGTTAACCTAGTCAATGACAAGGTAACTCCTGTATCCTTTGAAAATGCTATATCAGAATTAGACATCATTAATCAACACATAAAAAGAGACTATGAAGAAAATTTATTAAAAGAAGTGTTAGACAGTCAAGAGGATAATAAAACAAAAGAAGAATGCCCAAGCAAAAATGAAAATATGAGAAAACAAGATAACATAAAAGCCCCAGTTAAGCCTTTAGATAACAAAGAAATATCTATTAAATCAAGAAAAAGAAAAAGTTCTAGTACTGAACTGGATATTGATAATGTGGTTGCGATAAAAAAAGTTAAAAAGAAACATAAAAAGGAGCATAAACTTAATGATGATGATTATGTTTTAAGTAAACTTTTTGCAAAATCAACTGTCAAGAATGCCTTGCAACATGACGTAGTTGTAGGACTAGCTGAAAAAGAGAAACGGCATAAAATGAAGGAGGAAGCAGAAAGAAGGGCAAAAAAAGCTGTTAGAGCCATAAGATTTTGTACACTTAAACATTAAATAAAGCAGTAAATCTTAATTTTGGTGTCCTTCCGTATATAACTACTGGTCTACAATTTCTTAATTTTCTTTGGTTTCAGTAAACTAAATAACATAAAAAAATTGCAAAAGTATAATATTGCCTCTATCTGCATGACAACATTTGCAAGAAAACTATGTTGACGTATTCTTTTTGCGGTTTATTATTATACATAATTATTTAACTGGCCCGAAGTTTTCCTTAAAAGTAGTTCTATACATTGATACATGACAATCTTTTCAGGACAATCCATCCGTTAGTCTTTCTTTTATTTGTCAGTTAGTGCTGCCTCATAAGCCTATTTCATATGTCAAAAATTGCCTTCAATTTCTTTTTCGCCCTCGCTAGTAGTAATAGTACATGATTTGAATAGACAACGGCATTTGAATAGACTGTTGCTGGCCGTTTTAGTCTAGAGCTCGCCATCATGCTCATGATGTTCGTGCTCCGTCCCGTCTTCAGATTTGCACTGGACGGATATAAAAAAAAAGTATCTTCACGCCTGTTATTCCCTCTGCCTACATCTTCGGATATAAAAGATGGCCCACAAAATAGTTTAACAAGTAAGTACACAGCTGTATGTATTGTTATATATACATATTAACAATTATTGACATTTATCATAATTTTATACATCCAAGAATAATAGCCAAATAGTTCTGCTATGTGTTTGTCAAAGGCAAAGCGTAATAAAGGTGGTAAACAGTATGTAATTATGCTGCTATTGTCTGTGTAAAACTTGGTTAACTGAGAGCATATGTGATATAATTTTATTTCTGGATAATTTCTTAGGTAGAAAAAAATGATCTATATGGGCGAATAATTTCGCAATAAGGGGTCATTACTCAAATCGTGCAATGTCGCTTCACTTGAGGCCAAATGTACAAACTGTGAAGGTTCACACTTCTCCATAGATAAATGTTGTCCTGAACATAACAGACAAAAATCTATTAAATCCACCGTGGCCCAAGAAAATATATAGAAGCCGCTTCACGTTTCCCTGCAATAAACCGCGTATATTCTGATGTTGCTTGTACAATTTTTGCATCCCCTCCCCGATCCTTTTGACCATACTACATACATACCACCTTTGACCATAGAACATTTAGAGCCTACCCAACCTGGGTAGGTGGGCTTTTCGTGTCTTCAAGATGACAGAGCTGATGATTATGCGGGTGTGGCTTTGGCCATAAGATCAGGCCTACAATTTCACGTCTGTCTCTTCCGCAAGCTCCTTCTGGCATTAATATTCTTGTACTCCTGGTATATATTCCTGATCCTTCTGTAGTTCAAGCTAGTGTTTTAGTTCCTCTTTTCGCTCTATCTGGTAAGTTCCTAGTTTTAGGGGACTTTAACTGCCACCACCTTATGTGGGGTATTGTTCATTATGACTCTTTTGGTTGTGATTTGGTGGATATCATTAACGGTTTAAATATATCTTTATTAAATGATGACAGTCCGACTCGTAGGACCCGCCCTGACCAGAGCTCCAGTGCAGTGGACTTATCCTTTTGCCCCCAAAATTTGGGTCGCTTCTAGATTGGAGACTTTTACATTCTTCAAGTGGAGTGATAGGAACGTGTCCTATCCTTATTACCAATCCTTCCATTTCCTTCAATATTTCTAATAAACTCCTCTTTTGAAATATCAACTATCGAAAGCAAAATGGGCTCACTTCGCAACTGATAGTGATTCTAGTGTGTCCTTTGCCTAGCATTAATAACGAAAATCTAGAGATCTAACATGATAATTTTGTCTCATGTCGGTCGTCTACAGCAGATAAAAACATTCCACTCAAAAAAACGTGCCCCAATTAATCCTTCTCCACCTTAGTAGGATGCAGAGTGTAGTGACATGGTCCACCGAAGGAAAAAAGCTGAAGAAAAATATTGCTTAATTATGACAGTGGATAATTTCCGTGTCGTTAAAAGAATATCAGCGTTGGCAAAAAGTCTTTTTTTTTAAGAAGAGATTAGGTTTGATATCCTTCCGTACTTCTGTTAGCACAAGTACCCCCGCAGTTTTATTATGGAAACAAATTAAACGACGTCGCTGTGCCTTTTTAATAAGGGAATTAACAAGCAATGCCCCATATCTTTGGTATGATGAAGGCTTTATAGATAAATTAGATCCATCAAGTGTTCCCCATCAGGATTCCCTTCTAATCCATTCACTCTCCCGTATTTATTGCATGTAACAGATTTGGGTATCCATTTTCGATGCCAGAACTTCGTTCCACTTTGCATATCCTTAGAAGTTCTTCTCCTGGTCCGGTTGGCATTTCTTATGTCTTTATCATAAAATCTGGCTTTGTCACGAAAACATTCTTTCTAAACCTTCTTAATAGTTTTTTCTTCAACTGGATCACGTACCTACGACTGACGTTCATCGCACACCAATATTACGTAAAAATATGACTTGTAATTTATGTAATTGTATGGTTTATTTCTTACATAAATAATAAATACATCTATGACGTTGATATAAATGACATAATATTTAACCCACCATCACGACGTCATATAAAAGACAAATTTGATGTCAGTTGTATGTCTATAATATCATAATTCTATATGCGTCACCTCAGTCATCAATAGAGTCATTTTTATATCATATCTACGTAGAAATTCTATGATATCTATGTGACCTATCTATGACGTCATATGGAGGTAAATGTGTACACTGGGTGATTTCTCCGGTCGTGTCAGATTGCCGTCCCACCGGAATAGGAGAATGAGTGAACAGAGATTCCACTTGTCCATATAACATATCTCTTATGAGATAGGGGCAAACGAGTAGGTGGACAGTGACTATCACCTTCCATAGACTGCCGCCATAGCCAGACTAGGCGTCTTGCAGACGCGTTGCCGGCCTTTGAGGAATAGTGCTATCATCTGCGTAACGTAGTGAAGGCTACTGGTTTGCAGCATGTCATTGATATGCAGAAGAAACAGCGCGGGAGACTGAACACCGCCTAGGTAACACCAGCATTGACAAATTTAAGGGTGGAGTATGCACTCGACCTTGATGTTGCGATTTGTCTAGAAGTGAGTGGATCCAATCGCATAATTTCCCAGGAATTCCGTATGAAGAATGCTTTAAAAGGGGCGCTTTGTGCCAAACCCGATAAAAGGCCTTCGCTACATCCAGACTAACCATCAATGCCTCCCTTGGTTTCAACTGCCTCCATCTATCGGTGCGTTAAATAAATTAGAAAGTCACCAGGTGAATATCCGTGGCGGAAACTGTACTAGCGGTCGCTAATCATTTGATGATCTTCCAAGTAGCGAAAGAGCTGGCAGTTGATAATGGATTCCATAATATTGGCACATGAAGGTTGTATCGCAATTTTTTAAGGGATCGGGTGCACTGAAGCTGTCTTTCGAGAGCTGGGGACTACACTAACAGAGTAGAGAATCGGAAAATTCCCGACAATACCGGAACTAACTCCGGAGCACAATGATATTGTGCACACTCGACTTACGAATGTTCAGGCAAAGAAGTGCTTTACGCACGGCGCTCTGTCAGAATATAATGTTCGGCATCGAGTAACCACGAAACGGGATAGTAGGCGGCGGAATTCACTAATCATCCAAATAGGAGTACGACGCTTATAGAGAGCCCAGAAGTTCGTGTTTCTCTTTTGGTGCATGGGCCAGCGATTCATCACTACGGTGCAAAGAAGAGAGGGATGATTGGCAAAATTCCCCAAAACAGCCTCAGCGAGGGACCAGAATGCACGAGTTCCTGGTTTAATATGTCCTGCGTAGATAATGATGATGGCTTGTCGCTATAGAGATGGCTACTATGGTCTAAATTCATATAGGACGACCTCATTATTATTCTTATTATTATCTTTATTTCATTAATAAACACCTTAACTATATAAAATTCCTTCGATTTGTTAAAATACATATTAAATGTAAATGTTGTTTGGAACCCGTGACACAAGTCCTTTAGATAATTACACGGTGCAAAACTAACGAGGTGTCATAATTCTATATATACATCTATTATTATATAATAATAATAATTTCTGTGGACTTATAACCCCACGTTGGCCTAGTCCTGTGGTAAGTATCGTAAGGACTTGTGTTATGGGTACTAAACAACGGAAATGTATTTAAGATTTTTTTATTAGAGAAATACATTTGCTACATATTATATTAATATCCAGGAGCGAGGCGGGATTCAAGCCCGCGGCTGCTGGCATTAAACGCGGACTCACCGACACATCACCAACTGAGCCAGCCGGTCGTCAGAATTATGTGTTGTACATACTTCCTCTGTACCTTCTTTAGCATGTAAATCCCATTTTAAAATAAAAAATATTTTTCCGGCTTTCCAAGTATATCTACACTGCTACTCTGGCCTCACTCTGCTTCAGTTTGCCTTATGAGGTGTTCCTTCAGCCGTGGAAACAGTTGAAAGTCGGTGGGGCTGGTAAATAAGGGATTGTTCCAGCAATCAGACGCACGCACCATCAATGAAGTTTTTGTTGGAAGTGGTGCGTGTTGCGTGTTTAGATTTGTTCCCGACAGCGTTTACGAACACACGTTAATACACTTTTTAGCCGATATTGGAATCTGAATGGTTACATATATATGGAATGTTCCAACTTAGTACGGATGCGCTTAGCAAATAAATTATCATTATCATCATCATTATCCGCCCTTATCGATCAACTGCTGAACATAAGGCTCTTCCAATGAACGCCAAGACGACTGATCGCCAGCTACTCGAATCCATCCGGAAACGGCTAATGCAAAAATAGCCTTCCCACCTGGTAAACGATCGACCAACACTTTATTTTCCTATACGCGGTCACCGCTCCAGAACCTTACTGACAAAAAATAAAATAACAAATAAAACATGTAACAATAAATCTGTCAAGTGCCGTGACACAATGTACTGTTTCAAGTGTGTACCATAAACTAATCAAAGTTTTCGTTAATACGAGTGTGGTTAACAATTCAATAAAACGAACCTGTAAAACTATAAATGCACAAGGTTTACTTAGTGGATACAAGGGTCAGCATGCAGCCATTGCAACCCCGGTCTTGTTAGGACCTCACAAACCATGACATGGAACAGTACAACAACACGTGGGTTACTCCGTCGCCTCCCTTTAGTGGTTTCTAGCAATCTTTGCACTAGTTCTGCCTTGCGTGACCAGGGCTCGTTTTTCCAAATAATCGGTCACTATAACCCCTTCGCCAGATGACGGACGCACTAATTTTCAATTTATCACGGGGTTGCACTTCAGTCTCGACGCTGTCAACCACCACCTTGACCCCAGCAAAGCCGGCTTTATTCTTTCTGACGGAAGCACATCTGCGTTAAGGTATGCGAGAAGATATCTACCTTCTCCGGTTGATTCAGCTTACTTTACCTACCCAGGCTATAAATTAGAACAATATACCGGGGAGTATGTTTTCATCGGAGAAGATGTATGCTATCGTCGCCTCTTCAACCTTGAAGACAAGGATCTTTCCATCATTTGGCAGCGTTTATAAATGGCTGCAGATGCTGTGCTGAATCAGATTACATCCGCAGAGACCATGATACTTGGTGAATTGTCTTTGTTCACGTAGTACCGATCATGCAGTAAGATCTTTTCATGACTTTGCCCGTAGGTCCTTCAAAAAAGTGATTGCCAAATCAACTCGAATGAATGAATGGCTCGTGGGGAGGATCATGACTGGGGGGCAACAAAATCGTGCGAAACATTTCACGCTCAGCTCATACTTTATGGTTTCTCGCGCTTAATCGCTTCAATATCTTGCGCGCGTTTCAATTTAGAATCCTGTTCGTTCCTAAGGAGTAGCCTCCACTCCACTCGCGTGTCTGTGTATCTCACACAGTTTTATTTTTGTTTTGTCACACATCAACCACTTAGCACGCATTTCACTGCTAAGTGTACGAATTTAAGAAATTGTTAAAGGTTTAGGTGCTATTTTTTAATTGAATAAAGTATGTTTTATTTTATTTTTTTATAATAATGTACACTGTAAACATACATTATAGATTTTTTTTTGTAAGGTATATATTTTAAGTGTATTTATCTTGAATTAATGTATTAAATAAATAATACTATCATTATGATGACCATTCACTTCCTAAATCATTATAGGCACTATGCGTTTTCCATAACCATACAGGGAAAGTCTGGAAAGGCCTGCAATTTATACAATTAATTGTTAAGTAACATTTTCTTTTGTTTATCCTCTGTCTTTCATGTGGCTTAACACTTCTTATTAATTAGCCTATAATATAAACAAATTACAATAAGAGAAAGTTTCAGTTATATTTTTTGGATACGTAAAAAAATAAGTGTGAAGTACTGACCGCTAGCAATTGTTGGGGGCGGCGGGCGAGGAGTTGAGCGTGCTGTCCGCCCGTTCCAAGTTCCCGCCCCTTGGGAGTTGGGGTATAGCCTTAGGGGCACTATGCCCCTAAGGCTATACCCCAACCCCCAAGAGAATGTAACTACGTTTATAGATCCTCTTTGTCCAACCCAATAATATTTCCACTTGAAAATATCACGGTACTAAATACAGACAACTGTTACTCATTCAGTTTCTATTTATTATCTACAAAATAATCTATAGATAAAAGAGATAAAAATAGTTTTTTTTTTAATAAAAAAGTCGTTTCAAAGCCGATTTTTTTTTTAATATTTACAACGCATTAGGTGTTAGTTAAGACCAGAGAATGTAATATAGTATAAGACCTGAGCAATAAACGGATCATAGTGTCATCATTGACATGTACAATGCAAACAAAAAATAGTACAATCTGCGGGTTACTTATCAAATTAGTAATTACAATAAAATATATGTTTAATAGGTAAGGTGGGTGAACAACCCTTCTCCGTTATAACGTCAATTTAAATATTCACTTTGGACAGAAGAAATAATTATCGATATTATCAAAATTATGCCGCCGTGTGTATACATGTGACATGTGTATACATTTTCGTGGGACTTGTGTTCAACTGAACCCCCGTATGGTCTACACTGTGAAGCTGAGCCTCAGCAACACAAACTGATTGTATAATAATTATTATAATTTCCAGATGTGTTGTTTCGTATGAGAAGAAAGCCATTATGTACTTTATACCAAAATGAAAGTATGTTTTAGTTGAAAACTTGAAAAAGAGCTCAATAGCAGAATATATGAATTTTCCAGATTGAAGTACAAAAATTGGTAAAGTGATTGACAGCTACTTAAAGTCTAAGGTAGTCCAAAACACCTTCTCTATGTCTTGCTACTTCTCTACTAAAACACTCTCTACAGTGGAGATTGATCGTCTTGAAGACAAAAAAGTCTTCGTAGTCAGTCGAACTGTCGAGACTGGACTAGCGCCGCCAACCAGTATTAGGTCCCTCCGAAAAAAAAGAAAAAAAAAAGAAAAAGAGATTGATCGTTGTAGTATTTATTGATGGAAATGGCAGTTAGTCATTGTACACTTAAATCTGTAAATAGCCAATGCTATTTAGTTTTTTTTTTTACTATTGAACTTGTGTATATTTAAGCATGTTATATCATTATTAACTCTATACACCCCCTAGTCCATAAACTGTTCTGATTCTATCCTTTCGTATTTTCCTAAATAAGTTGGTACATTTGAATCAGGATAGACAATTAATTGACAATAACAGTAGACTGCATCATATTATGAAAGCTAATGGTTATATTCTCATCAATGCAGGTAATAATTCATCAACAATATAGCATTAATTAAATATTGAGTTTAAAACGGGTTTAATGTTGTTTAAATTGTTTATTTTTTAGCTTTTTGACGTCTTCCGACCCCTATAGACATCCGCATTATTGTTGTCCACCAGATGTGTTCCCATCCTTTCCTCGTCCCGCCTCCTTTAATGGGCCACCGGTTACTCACAAACCGCATTAACGCTACAGCATAGCTGTCACTACGGCGGCAACACGTTAGCGAGAGGACCTCCACGATTTGAATATCTGTATCCATTTAACAACTTTGATCGCTTTACAGTAGATGCAACAGCAGCAGTTAGAGAATTGTCCGCATCAGTAGAGCCGGCAATTTATTTATTTATTCTATATTCAGGAGGAACAACAGCTCGAACAGTGCAATAACATAAAAACAGTAGACACGGCAAGCTGTAGTTCCCCACTGGTAGTAACAATAAGTAATTAAATTCCAGCACTTGTTCCAGAATAACTTATCAGATGGAGCAATTCACCTTCTGTTTTATGCTAATCGCTGGGAGAAAAACAATCTTATAAAAAAACTCTTGGATCAGGGTATATCAATAATTATGGACAGATATTGTTACTCGGGAGTGGTTTTCACCGCAGCTAAAGGTAAACAAATACTCGAAGCCCCTAAAGCGATCCGTAGAGATCTCCCAGAGCTGTGAAACCCCTTAGCTTTTGCTATTTCCTGTACAAGAACTGCCATAAAACGAGTTAATTAAAAATTAAGTTTTGTGTCTTACAGTTTATGTTCAGCTGTGGACGTCGACGGTCTAAGATGATGGTGATTTTTAGTATTACGGCAGATTTACGACCTCCCAGTAACAGTCAGAAGACAAATTTTGCAAATGAGTAGGTATTAACAATTTGTTGGAATAGATTGTATGCGAGTGAGACCATTAGGCACAGCTAATGATTTATGGGACCAAGATAATCATTGCAAAGCCATGAAACTAAAATGTAATACAAGTATTTTCTTTTTACTAGTGGCTAATATGGAGACGGATGACCTAGACGGCATCCGAACCTGCGACCTCTCGTGTAACGAGCGTATCCTTCCTGTTATTTTTGTACCACTGCGCCAGGCTTTCATTTAATAAGACGCCTAAAAAGGATTTGATTTAGGCTTTTTGCCTTTTCAAACGTAGTAATGTGTATCTAATAATGTTCTACCGATAAAGACTAATATTGTTTGATATGTTACATAGGATTGCATGTAAACTGGTGCCAATCAAGTGATGTTGGATTGCCACAACCGGAAAAAAATGTTTTTTCCAAATATGCCCATTGAAAATTAAAGACAAAGGAGTGGATTCGGAAATGTAAAGTAATTTTTTTAACCAGACTGCCGCGAGACGCCTCCACTCTCGATTCCGATGTGACCAAGTTGCATTATGTGCCTACCGATATTGAGGCCTGTAGCCGCTGTTACACCTCCCGTCCGAAGTGGCGACGAGGGATCAGGAGTGGACCGCGAGTCTCCGAGTTCCCTCGTGTAACAACGTCAAGTCACGATGACACATAACCTCAACACAAATCTGTGTTTATGGCTTATGGCTCAGCAGACAAATTGACTAAGCATAGGCCTATATTATGCTAAGCTAAATTCTGCGGGCACGATCTGCAGACACCGCCTCTCATCCAAGACCGTTAGTGACAGCTCTTTTATTGGTGTCAGTCAATCGTATCAGAGTCTCAAAGGCGCCGACTACTCATTTGCTCACATATACTATAAAAGAACGAACTACTTCAACTTTCGAGTAAAATATCTTCCAGTAAAGCTATTTTCACGGATTTTATCGCAGTTTATTTACAGCAACCATAGTCTCGGGTGGAGTTCCCCGTGTCTATGGTTGCTATGAAACGTCGTGTTACTAAAATGATTAAATAAACCGCGAATGAATCCTTAAAAATAGTTTTATTGTAATGTTCGTTAACTTAAGACATCAAAATATCTTCTGTTTTATTCTTCCACAACATATACATTCATAGCACAATACCAGAATGATAAAGTTGAATTTTTCAGATATGAACAAACGGATTTTCAAAGTAAGGTAATGGATCTATATATGCAGATAAAAGAATGTGACAACTGGGATGTCATCAATGCTAACAGGTAATCAATATGCTAATTACTGCACACTAAAAGTAGCAAGACTGATTGTGGTCCAAACAAACGGTCTTTTAATACATACAGAAAATTATAGAAATAGCAAACTATTATTACAATATTTCTTTGGAAGTTTCCAATCTTACTTCCCGTACGAACACTTTAGTAACTTTAAATTTAAAAAGTGGTAAATGTAATTCTAGTATTCTAGATCTGGAAAGGAAACCTATGAAGTTATCATAAAACTAGTGATATATAGTATTTCTGAACTGGTGTACTACAAGAGTAAATGCAAGATGCAATTCAGTTAATTTTTAACATAATAAATAAACTGTTGAATTACAAAAAGTGTCTAATCAATTGCTCATCAGATTTTTTGAGGATATAGCAATTTTTTTTATTAATTTCAGGTCCAAAGAAATAGTACAAGATAATCTGCTACATAACACTTTGAGGGTAATGAATAATGTTGGAAATAAACCATTAGGTAGAATATGGAGCGACACTGAATAGTATTTTTTGAATTAATAGAATAATTTTGTAAATAACAATAATAATATTATGATAAATAAAATATTTGGAAATCAATGTCTATTTATTTTTTTAAAAATTGTAAAATCAACCTCGCACCTTCTGAAGACTGTTGTTTCAAAATATTTGAATGAGACGTCATTTTAGTCTTGAGTTGTTGAACAATATCATCGGAATTGTTTTCTATTAGTTTCAACAAAAAGAAACATCCTCTATTTGTCTGGATCCATCCTTGCAACTGAAAACAGGATGAATACCAAATTGTATTAAAACTAACTACCACATTTTTAATAGATTTAAAACAGAATAACTCTAGGCACTGCCAGGTCGCTTGTGTCTGGGCCCTTCTTCAGAGATCCTCAACCAGAGCAGCTTGTGTTCCTACCCCATTGATCATCTACTCTCCTTAGAGTGAACAGTCCACTGTTACAGAGGTTAAACAAGCCAATCCCGCATCTAAACTGTCACAACACTAGTGGCTGAAATGTACTTTTCGGAACATCAATGCAACTAAGTAACACATATCTGTCATGTTTTTTATTTATAATTTTAGTGTCTAATACACTGTGTCATAATAGCATTGAGACAGTTATGGTGCTGCTTTTGAGGAAGAGACTGGTCCATATATAGAACAAGATCTACATCAACACATTGTTTTGACAAAATCATTGATTTTATCTCTTATAAATAATGATTTGCTATCAAATGTAGGAATGACAGAATATAATATATATATATATATATATATATATCTAGGAAAGTAAAATCTCACAGTTTCATCTGTTAGTTCATTGCAAATCTTTTCTCCCAATGACACAGTTGAAGTTTTGTCCATAACAGCAAACTTTTTCAAACACATGTGTATTCCCGCATCTTCAACAGCCAGTATTTTCTTGCTATTCACCTCAACGGTCCAGTCAGGTTTACATATAACCTTAGCAAGAGCAGCCACAATTTCTTCCGATGTTTCTGGAAGTAAATACATATCAATGTATTTCAAATTTAGTTCTATATCTTCAAGCAAAGCCTAAATTCAAAATAAGCTTAAATCTTTTAAGAAGTGTATAAATTGGAAAGGCCAGCATGGCAGGAGAGGTACCAGTTGCTCACATAATACAGGTGTTTAAGTGATAGGCAAGGTATAGTTACCCGGTATCCCATTGAGGGGATGGATGGAAAGATTAAAAATGTTTGCCAATGATTGTGTAATGTTTATGGTCTTTGGGTTACAGCTGGGTAAACAAGCTTACCCACAAAAAGATGAATGTTTTGGTTTATTTTTATAATATCATGTTTACAACCAACATGTTTAATAATTAGGGCTTACAGTTACATTTTTTAATTGACATAGGGGGCATCAGAATCGCTGTATTCAGACTACCTAGGCCCACATAACTACTTCCACAATACTCAGGATGTTTCCTCTTTAACCCCTTCAGAACAGCCACTCATTTCACGTAGGTATTATTTGAGCTAGGGATACAGTTCTACACATCTGACTCAGGTACAATGCATTGGCCTAACTCTTACAACATAAACTTAAATTATAATTTACCTATGGATAAAATGGCCACTGTCAATAACATTGCCGCCTTATTTTCAAGCCAAAATTCAGCGTTTGATTGAATGTCTGTTAGAAGAGCAGGCAGGATAGTTTCGCGTAGTTCAGAGACACGCAGCTCTGGAGTTTTTTTGGATGTACCACTCTTGGCACCATCCTCTAGGAATTTTCTTAGACTGGGGTGAAATACAGCTGGGTCCTTTGGCTTTACTAACCAATGCAGTACCTGCAAACGGCAAATGCTCATTACTTTCAAATTTAATCTTGATAAAAAAGAAAAAGGAATCAATTTCAGTTACTTATTTACAGTTCCTGTACAGTGCAATAGAACTGGAACATTGAAGTCCTTTCTCCTCTGAAGAACTCAAGAAAAATAACCACTTGCCTCTAAATAAACTGGTTCTCTATGTCTAGTGGATATGGATATTGTTTACCTACAGGATAGAATACTCGGAATTTTCTAATTTTATTAAAGGCATAAAAAATTTCTTTGTAAGTTATTTCTCAATACTTTAAGAACAACTTGAAAAATTAACCTGTTACTTGTCAAATAAGTTAAGAAATTAAAACACATATTATTATTTAATGTAGAAAACATACCATTTTACCCCAATGATCCTTAGTGTTAAATACCTCTTTCAAATTACTAACAAGGACTGATACAATAGCTTTCTTCACTAACACAGTATCATCCACAGAATCAAATATGGCGAGCAACAGTCTGTAACCAGTTTTATGCTGGCTTAACGGCACAACATGCTCCTTTACCACCTTTAATATTGTCTGTAAACGTAAATATATTTTTTATCTATCAATATTATAAAACTAATCTAAGCATAAAACAACCTAAACAGGTGGAAAGTTATATTGTAATGTGCAAAAGTGATAAAGATTAGATTCCAATCACAATATATGCAATTATTAAAAACTGTGTTTAGTTTAGAAAAACAGAAAGAGATAGCCTTGTGCAAACTGCATTACAGCAATGGCATGCAGTTTGAGTCAAGCCAGCACTTATGGGGTAGTGGCTCACATAAGATTAATACAGAGTGACGGCATTGCTTTTTGTGCAGTCCGTATGGTTTGTGAGCGTTAGTGGCTAACTGGCAGTTGCAACAACATTTGCATAGCCTCTATGTGGATGCTTATGGGTAGTCACCGAAAGGTAATTACTTGTCAAGCTCATAATGCTATAAAAAATATACCTTTTTATCCTTATTTGTTCCTTGCCACACACATATGCAAGCTGTATTAACTCCAGCCAAAGAGTTGCTGAGAGGCACAATGAGTGGAGACAATGTTGTGATCAACTCTGTCCTATCTTCAGGACTACATTCCTGTATATAATCATATATGACCAAATGGAACAACCTGGATTCATATAAAGAAGTTATATCACTACACATATGGACAAACTGAAGTGTCTTTGAAAGTGGAAACTAAAAATATCTAATAATACATTTTTTGGTATTTTAAAATGTTAACCCCTCGGCTGTAGTTGCACATACATTTTAAGATTATTTAGTAAACAACAGTAGCAGTATAACAATCTTTATGAAATTCTAACCTATGATAGTCACGACCCTCAGTCACTAAGTTACGACTAAGAAAGAGCAGAAGAATAACAATTCCACTAGAAGTCTACTGTTTACATGTGGCTATGTAAAATCATAAGTTGTCTTTTTTTTTTTTTTAATTTTAATTGGATAGTGAATAGACATTTACCTACTCTATAGACATTGGCTGCTATTTTTTGACTAACATACAAATAAAATGCAAAAAATAATTTTTACACAAACTGTGGGAGAAGTGATGCTTCAGTATCCAAGTGCAAGTCAAAATCCAAAATCTAAATAAACATACTATCAAAATGTTTAACCCTAATTCTAAATCAGCAACAGCCCTTGCTGGATAGAAGACAACACAGAAATTATAGGTTTTGATAGTAAAGGAAGTAATGAATTTAATACTTACTCTGCATCATGCAAATTCTTTTCTAGTATACGTTGTATATTTGCTTTACATGACTGTAATATAGCAGATTTCATTTCTGGACAGTCTTTGTAGGCATCACTTAAGGTTTTTATTTTTTCATCCTTAGTCTGTGGGGGAAAAATTAGACTATTTAGTCAATTTATGTAACATGGAATATAGAGTAAACCTATTAAAAGATAGATAGAAAGAGGATAAGTAGATTTATGATTACTATTTTCAGGTAACTTACTTAAGTATGAAAGATACAAAAATATGTATCACTATGTACTCATAGTGTAGTAGGAGCACAAAAAATAAAAGTGAACTGCTGCAAAGCTCCTAAATGCCAATGATTATCTTGGAACCTTGCTTTTTCCATAGTACAGGGGGGTAAACAGGAACCTTTCAACAATAACTGACACCCATAGACATCCTCATTACTGTTGTAATGGAGATGTGCCGCCCGTCCATCCCCCTCCTTTGCTTCTCACAGCAGTGGTTTCATGTGAGCAAGAGGTACTTATCCAGCCAAGCGAGCCCAATCTGTGTACTTAAATATTATTACAGTACATAATGTTAATGTTAATGAATTGTAACTTACATTCTTATACATGTCACCATAAAACTCCTGTTGCATTTGCAATTTTTCTTTTCTAGAAGCAAATTCTTTAAAGGCATAATCAAGAATTGGTGCACTGATGGTGTGTGAAGCCAGGGATACTATATGCCCAAAAAACTTATTGATAATCTGATGTCTTACATTATCTGTGCCATATTTCAGTGAACGTCTTACAGTGTGATGGGCATACTTTAACCGCATCATTTGAACCATCATATCTAATAACTCCTCAATTACTTCAATTTTAAGGTCCGGAGGTCCATGCTTAAGTAGTACTTGAATGACTCTACTTAAGTCATGAGTTAAAGCTATGGACTTGTATTTTCCTTTGATTAAGGCATGTAATTCCTTACAGCAGTTTGTACGAAATTCTTGTTTCAATGTCTGCCTGAAATAATTAATTGTTCAAACAAACCACACATCAAATAATGTTGATTGATATGATATTATATATGACGGCTGAGCCTCAACTTTACACCTGCATTTAATCTAATACATTTTTTGTTGATCCACATAGTAATCTATATCTATGCCAGGTTTCCTTCCAATCCCTTCAATAATTTTAGTATACAAGAGTAACAAACCCAGAAAAACTAAACTTTTACGGTTATAATAGAAGGGAATAGGAATATAGTAATAAATTGAATCAATAATAATAATAATAACAGAATATAATTTAATAATAATAATTTAATACAATATAATAATAATATGATAAGTTGCATGTGATAAAAGAAATCTGATGTACCTGCATACAGGCATGCAGGATATCTTTTATCCAAGATATCAGAATATCTTTTATCACATGTAACTCCCATTGTTTATATACAATATTGAAAAATTACTGTTACTTTATTTTAATATTAATAAAAAACTAATGTGAAAGATTGAAAACTATTACTAGTGAAGTTACCTCTGGATTTGTGCTGCTAATAATTTCGCTTTGTGGGATACTTCATATATTTCTGGGGAACATTTAGCTATACGTCGCTCTTTTCTCAAGTTCTTTTTCTCTTTTTTCATTTCCGACCATTTAGGTTTTTCATTGGTAGCTTCATTCTTTGATTGCTTTTTGTCTTTGTCAAAATTAGGTTTCCCAGAAGAATTAAACTTTTTAGAACGTTTATTATGTATAGGCCTGCCTGAATCAGGTTTGTTAAACTTTTTGTTGTTCTCTTTCGGTGATTCTGAATCATTTTCAGACATTTTAACTTTTTTTACTGAATTGGATTGCACGTTCTTTTTCTTTTTTGGTGCGGCTGCATCGTTTTCTGGATTTTTTCTTTTCATAATCTTCATGGTGGATCACCTTTTAGGTTATGTTTTGTATGTGAAATAACCGCAATACTATATTCAATCAAATGAAATAACGTGTAGTTTATACTATAAGTAATTTTATGTTTATTAGTTCAACTTTAACACGTGCATGTAAAGTAAAAAAATGAGCGTTTTTATTTCATTAAATGTATAAAGATCCCATACAGTACACACTTTTGGAATTGAAAAAAAATTTGAGGTTTTGAAGTTGACGTTTTTTCTGTCTTCTTTATTCGTCCTATAGGACAGGCTAAGATCGTATGACCATATCACCTCAACTTTATATATTTTTTTTATTTAGCTTTGGTTTTTTCATATAGTATAATTCTTTAGTTAATAAACTTCTTAATTTGGTTTCATCTACTACGTTTCATTCTACGATTCCAGTTCTAGGTCTTCAGTTATATATATTCCAATCCAGTACATATTTTGTAAATTCAGGAAATTATTCAGGAATAATTTAGGGATAATTTCAATGTCACTTTGATGACAGTCGATAGATAAAATTGTTTGTCAATTAAAAGAAAAACATATCATTGTATATAAAAAAGAAACAACATATTAACTTTATAATACACCAACAGTATTTAAAGATTGGATAGTACGTATCCGTGTAAAACACGGGGCGTAATCTTAATATATTTGACAGTTGCTTTTCCAGTTTTAAGTCGTGCCGTGGCCAAACATGAAGCTTCCTCTAATCCACCAATAACATCAATGACCCACAAAACAGCCAATAGCATGTTGAGCGGATAAACGTTTGTAAAAATTTTCATAGATTTTCGTTCTACATATCAGTAATATTTTCCACATAACAGTTTACTGAGTTAATCAATATGCATTATCGTAATTGCTATACACCAGGTTGCTTAAGTAAATGGGGAACTGATTTCTTACGCAAATTCCCAAATTGTGAGAAAAGACTTCGAAAATGGCTGCATCATATTAGTTGTGATCTACTGAAAATTGTTCGATCCTACAGGTATTTTACTAAGTTATTGGAGTAATATATGAACTACTAAACCATTACTTTTCTGTGCTCAATCTTAAATTAATATTATTATTAATAAATTAAAGTAAATATTATTAACACTTGAAACAGTATATCATAAAGTAAAGTACCTTCACGCCTATTATCCCCGAAGAGGTAGGCAGAGGTATGCTAGTACATTCACAACTCGTAAGTCCAGCAGACGTTTATTATCATAGATCTTTTCCTGTTTCAGATGAATTACCATCTATATCACCTGTATCTGTGGCCGTAACATTAATAAATCTAAGTGCTGGTGTAAAACCACAAGAGTGTGGAGACCTACAGGTAATATATTTTATATCAACACAATTATCATAGATCACAATCATAAGCCTAAATGTAGTCTGATAAATATAACTCAAACAAAAAATATATTACATGTAGCTTGACCTGCACACATTTTTACCTGGAACACCTGGAATAAGTATAGAATTCTAATGTAGATATGATAAATTTCTTAATTTACACTTAAATACTGATTAAAACTGTAATGGAAGTACCTGCTGTTATTGCTTTAAGATAATGAAGGTAGGATAAAAATTACTTCGCCCTGAATAAATCTCGTTTTATTAAGCTCCTTATTATAAGTCTAGATTTCTCAGTGGCGGCGATTAAGTGCTATTCACGCGTGTAAAAGTGTTCCATATACGCAAAATACGTACGAGTTTACGATGTTCATCGGTAAAATAGGCGAATTTATTATTCACACTGACAATTGTAATCTGTATGTGGACTGAATTGAACAATATTTCCTAGTTCATAAGATCGATAATGATTTGCAGGTGCCGACATTAATAACGGTCATCGGAGCGGAGTGCTACGAATTATTAGTCAGCTTATATTAAGGGAACTAAATATAAATTTACCTAACATCAAGGTTGTATGGCTTTTTTATGTAATACGAACAGTGAGTCTGACTAAAGAATTTTAGTTTCAGATAAAAAAAAAATAGAGGATTTATTGGCTTGCTTGCACAGTGGTGCAAAAAGATTTAGTAAAATTGATTTGTCTCCAGCCTACGCGCAGTTAGAGCTAGACGATTCGAGCCAGTATACTGTAATAAACACACATAAATGCTTATGTAAGTTTAATATGCTGGTATACGGTTTGTCATAGAGTCCGGCTATTTTCCTGATCTACCATATGTATTTATTGCTGATCTACCATATGTAGGTGTTTCCTTAGATGATATTATTATATCGGGAAAAAACACAGACGAGCACATTCGTAATTTGCATAAAGTATTTGACCGTTTGAAATCGACCGGGATTCGAGTTAGGAAAGATAAGTGTACGTTTTTCGCAAAATCTGTAAATTAGATCAGATAAAATTGATGTTATAAAAAGGACACCCGCGCCGACAACGGTTTCGGAGCTGAGAGCTTTCATCGGTATGGTTATGTATTAAGGAAAGTTCATTAAAAATGTAAGCTCAGTGCTCGCGCCGTTATATACACTCTGACGAGTGGGGGTGAAATTCATTTGGGACTCCAGAGTGTCAGACAGCTTTCGAGAGCATCAAACGTTGGGTCTGGTGAGGTCCTGATGCACTACACGCCGGAGCTGCTGCCGGTGCTCACGACGGACGCGAGCGGCACGGGGGTCGGTGCCGTTATCTCTCTCGTGCCGAACGTGCGTATGCACAAATAGTTCGGGAAGCCTTATCGATCATTTTTGGTGTTAGGAAATTTCATCAGTATTTATACAATAGCAAATTTATACTGAGGACTGATCACAAGCCGCTCACTTACATCTTTGGACCAAAGGTGGGAATTCCGGTTATGGCAGCATCGAGGATTCACCGCTGGGCGATTTTGTTGTCAGGCTATGATTATGATATTGAATACATACCATCGGCCAAAAACTGTGCAGATGCTATGTAAGGGTTACCACAATCACTAAGTGAAAGCGATGCTGAACCTAATAAAGAGGTAGATAGGGTGGCAACGCACAGAGGTGTTATATCAAGCAGAGTTTATTCAGACACACAGTCGGGTTAGCCGGAAAAATGTCCTAATGACGATCTCAAACCGTACTTCGCTAGGCGGAATGAGTTGTATTTAGATCGGGACTGTCTCATGTGGGGGTACAGCATCGTGGTACCTGGTGTTTTACAAGTGAGGTATTAAAACAATTACATGCAGGGCACATGGGCATAGTAAAAACAAAAAGTATAGCACGGAGTTGTGTTTGGTGGCCTACCATAGATAGTGATGTAGAAGTCATACGAGACCTGCGCGGCGGAAGCACCGTATAGCACTGCAGGTGAAGTTCAGCAATGCTATTACAACGTCGATTACAATTTTTAACGATTTACTACGCAGTGACGTGGCGCGGAAAAAAGCAGGTCAAAGACATGCATGGCAGACATGTAGAGGCCGTTGGCGGCTAGAGTCGCAGCTTCACGCAAGGATGCAGTTTGGAGCCCCATGTTGTGGCAACCCGTCAGCGACAGTTACATAAGAACCGGGGACCTCGGCTTGCATCTCGCGGGCGTCAGACCCCTCGGTCGAGTTCTCCGCCCAGCCTACCGGGTATCAATCGAGCTCGTCCGTAGCGAGTTATTCGACCTCCAGTTCGAATAAGGTTTGACGATATTTATTCATATAATTACATTTATTCACATTCATTTGTAATAACAATTAATAGTATATAAAGTAAAGTTGTAATATATATGTCTATCAAAAAAAAGTTAGTTCAATATGTCCGTTGGAGTTTAATTATATTTCCATGTTAGCCCTAAGAACAGATATTGTTTAGTGATTTAAGTACATGTTGTTGGCGGAGGTATAATGTAGGTACCTCCTGTTATTGCTTTAGAATAATGAAGGTAGGATGAAAATACTTTGTCCAGAATAAATGTACACGGCGGATGCGTTTAGTTAAACTCCTGGTTATAAGTCTAGATTTCTCATGCTATCTATCTTTTTAAAATCATATTTTTCTTTTCCTTTTAACAAGAACCATCTACATCTTCTTCGGACTTCTATGTAGCGGAATAATTGGAGGGAACATTGCAGTGTAATGTTTATGTTAGAAACTTGTTACTAAATTTTGTATTTGTAATGTCACAGTAAGAAGTACCTCTATCCCATATCTATAGTAGTCCAAGCAGATATACACTAAAACCTTAAATCTAAATACACTGTGGTAGCGTACAATATACATTTCCATTAACCTTACATTTTACTTACACTTTTAGGAGGCGATTCTACATCTTCGGCTGGAAATTTCGCAGAACAACCTTACCAAAAGCCATCAGCACGTACAGGTAGTATTTCATAATAAAAATCTAAGTACTATATAGTATATATCTTTATCCAGATGTGGACTATTCCCTCAACATTTTATTTCCACTCCTTCTCTATATTTTATTTCCAATTTCAAAATTTCATGATATTTTTATAAGAACTAGTATCTAATAAAAAAACTAAAATATAAGAGACTAGTAAATAAGACCGCACTTAGGCTTGCCATTAAGATCTATGATCATTGTGTTGATTTAAAATATATTACCTGAAGTTCTCCACACTCCTGGGGTTTCTACATCAGCACTTTGATTTATTAACGTTACGGCAGATACACACATCAGGCACCCTTGGGTCGGCTGGATGGCTCGTATATGCATTTCTCTTGCTAGAACCAATACTATAAACACCGCTCGTACCCGTCGAGCGTTGGAATCATATTATCACATATAGTGACACAGCTATCAGACATGACTGACAGAATGACAAACTCACACACCGTTTACGGAAACAAGCCCGGGTTCGAATCCGTAAGTCGTGAGCTTAGATGAATTTAGATATATTAAAACGCGATCTTAGAGTGCTCTAAAAATAAAAATAAAATTACTATTACGGCTTCTAGCCGATTTGAAGCGCAAATCGACCCCACCCGTCAGAGGGTGGGGGAGGAGGCCGGCCTCCTCTGACAAGCCAAACCGAAAGACGAGCTCAACTATCCTTATACACGTCCCGTAACATTAAACGGCATCGTGTGCGCGCCGTCCCACTAGTGTGGGGAGGGGGACCACTTCCCCCTTTTCGGTCCCAAAAATAATCACCATAGGGTAACGCCCACAAAAATTCCGGTTTGCATCTTCCCATCTGCGGGAAAAGAGGGGTCTGTCCCCCTGTCTACCTAAAACCTGAAGACAAAAGCCTTCCGCAGACACGACGAACTGTAGGGGCGAGGGCAAAGGTTTAATGTATGGAATGTAATGCCATGTAGATCGTATAGCTTCCCTCTGAAGTTTTACCTAATCCACACAAGATATCGCCATTGAATAAATTGGGACAATAGCAAAATCACAAATTTTGTAATCATATTATGAAAATTATGTTATATTTTTATACTTCAACAACTTAAGTTATTTTTTTTTTGTTCGACTACGCAACGCAAAAGAGGACTATTTAAACATTCTTAGCACTTTCCACTGGCAAAATGTTGCGACGAAATGTTGAGAAGAACAATTTCGGCATCATGTAAGTACGTAACGTATTTATTTGAATATTCGTTTCTTTTTGTGCAAGTGTTTTTTTTTTCGGATTCTAAAGCGATTTTGTGGTGATTTCTTACATACTCTAACATATCTTCCTCGTATTTTTGACCTTAGCATATCTTTGGACACTGATATATCATCTATCCATTTTGGACGCTGGCATCTCTACGGACACCGATATATATTCGCATTTTGAACTCTGGCTTACCTTTGGACAATCGACGGATTTCCCCGCAAATTATCATTAAATCCTACTTGGGGTAACTAACTGCTATTTCGGGTGTAAAGGAGGTAATATGTGTTATTGTCGTATCAGAAAGTGAAAGCATCTAAATTAAATTAATTTATTTGACTTTATATAAACCAGTGGCCATTCTGTAATAATTGTTATGTAACATTATAAGACGTAGTCTATTTAATGTAAATGTTAATAAATAATTCATAATTATGTCTTGGTGCGTTCTATTTTTGCCCCACGTATGCTTGTTAACGAAAAAAGATGTATAATTATATAAAACATACCAGTTTATTACCTGAATATTAAAAAATATTGTGTTTTTCTGTAATTCTATTGTAGTATTTATAAAAATGTACAATTTCAAAGTTTTAATCAAGGGCGGATCCAGTTTTAGTGCTAGCAGAGTGGCATAAATCGCAAGTCTCCAAAATTAATAATACAATCTTACTACTCATACTGGATCCTTGAATTAATCTTGTTTTGCATATTATGTAGCACAATTTTTACATTACTGAATGCTTTATTTATGTAGTACCTGTATATTCTGTTCATCCATATTGAAAGGTATCTTATATACATACATAAATATATATATACTAAAACTGAAATGTGACGATCCAGTCCAGTATTTTTGTATTTTTCCATGCCATCTATCAGTAAACGGAATACCTATTAATTTATAAAGAAAAAACGATTGCCATCTTTTATGAGTTTATCATAGCTTCCAGTAATCCATAGTAATGAAAATCTGAAACCCATGATAAATCAGTGTCGCTGGTGCAAATATGATGGTGGGACCTAGACCTCCCCAATATCCTCCGTCATATTTACACAGACCAGCCAAAAAGGCTATAATTTGAACAGTTTTTTATTAAAACTCATTTCATCACCCAACAATCTGCCAGACGCTACTTGATGTAATTTCCATAACCATTTTACTCCAGCCCTTTGGTATTTTTACAACTGTTTCCATATATAATTAGGAGCAACGAGACCACTTTGTAATTCATGATTTTTATTTCCATCTTTTTCACCATCAATGATGTACTGTATGTCAGCTGATATAAAACCACTTATAGATTTCCCTGAAGCTGTGGCACACACATTAGCTTTCCAGGTCTCAAGTCTTTCATTATAAAAATTTACATCACCATCATCAATAATTTTTGTAATATTTGTTTTAAAAAGGGAGGAAGATGATATACTTGGCACATGTAAAGACTCTTTTTCATCAATGATGTATTGTATGTCAGCTGATTAAACAACACAGGTAACTGATACTGATAGATGGCATGGAATGAAATTCGG
>JAFELO010000941.1:127168-166711 GCA_017140195.1 Eumaeus atala | reverse complement strand
GACTCCACCACGAAACCTTGATAAACAAACAACCATCACTGTTGATGACAAAACATTCACAGTCCATGCTGATGATTTAGTCAAAATATGTGACCTAGGACGTGGTGCATATGGAATTGTGGAGAAGATGCACCATAAACCAAGTAACACAATTATGGCGGTGAAGGTATACAACAATTGTCTTTTTTGTCTTATTTCACTTGTTCACTTGTATATGTACACAAATAGTTTTATTAGTCACATGGAGCAATATGATGGATTAATTAATATATATAAAGATATTTAAAACTATGTATATAAGTTTGTATATTATTTGTACTTTTACCTGTACATGTGTACACATGCACCCTTGGGAACTTACTCATACAACGGGTAAATAACTAGGTTATCTGCAAAAATATTGATGATAGAGGGACCTAGTGTGGCTTACGATATTACTTAAATATTTTGGTCACATTTCTTAACATTGGTGAGGCCAATTTTCGTATACAATATTTTGTCAACTTTAGACGTATAAAGTTGGGTAATACTACATAATTACCCTAATTTATGAGTTTAATTAGATTAACACACCAAAGGTTTATTTTATATAACTATGATAAATGCATCCTTAACATATGTGAAGTTGTGCATATTGATAAAATTATCATATCCAGTATGAGTAGCAATACAGTGGTTTTAATATTAAGTATTATGGCAAGTTGTAGGAAATTCATTATGTTAAATTTTGTTATGCCGTAGTGGATCATATGACCAGTATTTAATCATAGTTTAAATTGATTTTAGAAAATATTGGCAGCCTGATTGACTGTATAATTATTATATGGTGGCCAGCTCTAGAAGGAACAGTCAAATACATACGTGGGATATATCAAAGTGTACAAGTATTATTGCAGCCCCCTAATTCCTCTCTATTAGATCACCTTTACTTATAATTTGTTACTAAAAGGCTGGCATCACTTTTAATGATTTTAATTTTAAGGGAAATAAATTTTAGCTACTTTAAATACAGTGGGAACTTATCACATTATTTACATCTTATAAACAGTGTTTTATTATATACATGCCCACATTGGCATGAAGGGCCTAAAAGTGCTCACTTGAAAACATAATACCGCCGTAAAATGACATCTTCAGTGTCGCGTTTCGTGCGGTTTGCGAGTAGCCGGTGGCCCACTGGGGGAGGGGGGGGAGAGGACAACGCATCGGCATAGTAATTATGCGGATCTTCATGGGCGTCGGTATTCGTAAAATGGCTCCGTTTGCCCCCCCACCCTATTCTGTAAAATGGAAAAAAACCTCTGTAAAAATATGAGTTGCTCTTACTTTTACTGAATGAGATTTTATATTTTCTGATTACATTCTATTGTATTGAATAATGCCTTATATTTCTAGAGAATCACAGCATCATTTAACAGCCAGTCATTGGAATTAAAAAGATTATTGATGGACCTAGATGTATCAATGAGGGCCAGTGCCTGCCCCTACACTGTTCATTTCTATGGTGCCATGTTCAGGGAAGGTGACGTCTGGATTTGCATGGAAGTTATGGATATGAGTCTTGACAAGTTCTACACTAAGGTCTATAAAAATGAGAAAACAATCACAGAAAATATCCTGGGGAAAATTGCATTTTCTGTTGTTAGTGCCCTACATTATCTGTACTCGAAGCTGCGGGTAATACACAGGGATGTGAAACCCTCAAATATTCTTATAAATAGAAAGGGTGAGGTCAAAATGTGTGATTTCGGCATTTCTGGATACCTCGTGGACTCCGTTGCGAAGACTATAGATGCAGGTTGTAAACCCTATATGGCTCCAGAGAGGATAGATCCCAGCGGAAACCCCGGTCAATATGACATCCGCAGTGATGTCTGGTCGCTCGGTATATCGATGATTGAACTGGCGACAGGTAAGTTCCCCTATAGTACGTGGGGAACACCATTCGAGCAGCTGAAACAAGTTGTCAAAGATGACCCTCCTAGTCTTCCAAGTGGACAGTTTTCAGCGGAGTTTGAAGATATGATCACGAAATGCTTAAAGAAAGATTACAAACAGAGGCCGAACTATGACGCTTTGTTATCACATCCCTTCTGTCTGGAGCACAGTGAAAAGGAAACAGACGTAGCATCTTATGTTCAAAATATACTGGCCCTTCCCGACGAGTCCTAGTGTTTCACTTGTCCTTTATACCTTACCTATAAGTACAAGTGTTTAGAAACTAACATTAGTGTAGTGATTTACAAAGGAAATTTCGAGCTGTCATTAACACTAGGAAAACTGTTACTTTCTCAAACGCAGATGTATTGGAACCATAACAAGAATGTGAATTATTAGATTGTAATACTAGATGAAGTACGTAACTTAGCCTCTCCACGTGGCCCAGGCGAGTTGTTGGCACTAAACAAAGATAATATATTGTAATGACTGCCGTGTCATTGAAGCCACACACACACATCACAAGTTTATTAGAGTAAATAAACTATTTGTTTTACACATCATCTTTCCTTTAATAATCCTATGATTTCCTTCCTTTCTTTTTCCATAATTCCTCATGGCTTCCGTTCTGAGCACCTATTATGATTATGGCCAGCTAGCGTATGAGTGTATCCAGGCTGCCGTTCCTTCATGAATGCAGCCGGGTTCCTGGCTTCTTTTTTAACCTACCCATCACCGCCACCTAGCAGTTGCAGTATTTTGATGAGTACCAATGCAGCCCCTAGGACTTGTGAGGTTCGGGGCTAGTCCCCCTTTTGTATCCGCCAACGCCTATAGGTATACCCCTAAGTGTTATGCAAAAGCATTGCCCGTCTTTCCTCCTCCACTACAATGGGCCATCTTAAACTCGCAAACCGTACGAAGCACGACAGCATAAATCTCTTTACGACGGTGTCATGTGAGTGAGGTAACTGGCATAGTGTCGACAGCTTAACGGTGCTTCAAGAGACTTATCAAGCATTTAAAAATTTCAATAATACTTGGCCAGGGATTCAAACCAAATTTGATAGATGTAGGCTTGTAAACCAAGATGCCAGGCTCACTGTGACCTATAGAGTGGGTATATCATAGATTATAGTTACATTAGAGATCGTATGCTATATATAAAGCTGGCTGAACGATAATTAAAATGTTAGGCCAAACACTTAAGACGAAATACCAATAAAGACATCACGATTTTGTCATCGCCAAATGTTGCGTGCCTTAGCTGATCAACCGCTTAGGAACGACTAGAACATACACTCACATTCCTGTACAAATGTGATAGAAAAGTAAAAAAATGTGTCAAAAACGTTTAATATGTAACAAAATCAAATAGTTTAAGTACAAAATAGAAGGTACGTGTCAAGTACGTATTATTCTTACATCTAGGGTTGTCACAATATCGTGTACTGTTTTGGCATTAAGTTCACTCGAACACTGACTAGCATCGATGCGAATTCTTTTCAGAAGGGCGAATTCATTCCCAACTTCGTTCCAAAGTCCAGTCTCGCTCGTCTCTGGTTACGCGCGTCCACTCTGGAAGAAAGCAAGGTTTTATGACAATAATTTGTTATGTGCTGATAAAAGCTGATGATGATTATGAATAGGAAACATTTGATTGCCAGTTTATTTGCACTCAAAAGGCTAGAAAACTACCGGACTAAACGTCAAAATAATTTTACCATTACAATACTACATTATCTCTGATGAACACAGGCTATACTCGTGGAACATTCTCTATAACAATGAAATATCGATAGCGGTACAACTTGCCAAAGGTGTGAACAAAATATTAAAGTAAATCCGTTGCGACAGACGTTGTTCTAGCATAAAATTGAATTTGTTTTCATGGTAATGTGGTCAACGCAATGTTTACGAGGTCGAAATTAAAATTATTACTTTTTGTATTATCAATCATTGATTTTTTTCCCATATTTTGTAAAATATCCGTGCGGAATGAAGTTATGTATGTATATAACACCCGAGACCCTTTCTCGAAGTACTTACTTGATCTCGTGCCATTTGATGAGCTCGTTGATGGCGAACACGAGCGCGAGCGACAGCGCGTACGCGAGCGCGAGCGGCCAGCGCACGGCGAACCGCTGCATGTACCCGCCGCGCAGCGTGAACAGGCAGAGCCCGCCCTGGCATATTATACTGTACGCACCAATTAAAATATATGTTTTTTCGTTTATGCAACACTACCAATGGCGAATTCATATACTTTGACGTTCTATCAAAATATGCGAGCGACGTCATTTGTCAGAAATGATATTTAATAATAGGTCTCCTAACATACCTGGTTAAATGAAATCGTCATTCCAAATTAAATCTCTATATTTTTTTCTACTCGTGGCACTAAATACTATAAGACCACATCTGAAATGGTCTTAAAATTGGTTCCTTAAGTTACATCAGTATAATTGTCAGTTATGAAGTGTCTCATATGTCAATTCAAAACGAACAGAGACAATATATTGTAATGTAAGTAACTCACAGTAGCACGACGACCGCACACCACACCTTGTTCGTCCAGAAGCCCCTCTGCCAGATGGAGGATTGTCGATGCACAAACGAAATGGAAATAACAACTGAAACATTCATACTCTCTACATTACATTACTTCACAAACGCCACCTCTTTTGTAAAGAGTAAGGAGCAAACGAGTCGTTGGTAGCCGAATTTTCCCGCCCATGGAACCCGCATAACCCCAGAGATCGTGCCGGCGGTTTGCCTGACTTTTATCGAAGAACCCCAAGTCGTAACCTTCTCACGGTATACTAATAATGTAAACTGACATACATAGACATAGTCTATGGCCCGGGTTCCCATCCCGGCCCGACACGGAACACAGGCGCACTACAGAAAACGCTGCAGATAGCACCTCCTTCGTACCCCTGGTTGGTTATTGGTTTAGGAATTGTTAAGGCGCTAGTAAAAAACTTAGTGTTGAGATGATTTTATACAGCTCAGGTGGCATTGCATAAATTGGGCGAGAGCACGGCGAAGTAAGGTAACACCGAAGGTAAAGTTGGATCAACATAAATACCATTTTGAGGCCAACCATTATAGCGTAATTACTGGAAATTAAGCCATGTCCTCTATCGGTGATATGATCTAAAATCTCCAGTTGCCGGCTCGTCCACGACGACGAAAGAGTCAAATAAGCTCTCACTTGGTTAACGACTATCACGTAATAAATACAAGCGAACTTCCTAAGCAATGAAGACGCTAATACTAACATAAATAACATTCAGCCGAATATGGGTGATATTACACATTGCTGCATGACTTTAATACTTACTTAAATGCAATACTATCAAAGTGAGGGTGATGTGCTGCGCCAGGTAATAACCGTCGTAGAAGATATCGCCCCAGCCGTACCAGCTGAACAGCGCTAAGTCCTGGCCGGGACTCGTAAGGTTGGCTCCGGCCACAATTGCTTCGCTCATGTCGTTGGATCCACCCATGGAGGCTTCGCGAGCCATGGTTGCTTCGCCCATTGGGTAAACCAGCCAGCACGTCGTCGAATTAGTCCATTCTGATATCTGCTCGCAGAAATTGCGAAGCGTGAACCCGTATAGGAATAAAATGAAGATGGCCGACGGTAGAAACTTGCAGGCGTAGCACCAGAATATGAATAGCGCCATCTGTTGACATGAACGAAATTTGGTAATTTTAAAGCCAAGTTTTATATATATTGTATTCTGCGTTTTATTTATTAGTTTCAAAATAAAAGTTAGTTTTTTCTGTTTTAGTATTAGCCTGTTCAGGACAGCCCCGCATAATCTATGGCGTGTGTGTCTTAAATTAACGTGGACGGTACGGAGGTGGTGTAACGTCACACACACACATGTTCGTGTTAAGGATGCAGTAACATCAACATAGTTACCCGAGGGTGTAGCACGCGGGCGGGACGAGGCGCGGCGCGCAGCATGAGCGCGGGGTGCGCAGGAGCGAACGGCAGTGCAGCGGCCAGCAGCGCGGACACACACGCCGCCCACATGGCACCGCCCGGCGTGCTCGCACCCGGCATTGCGAAGCACGCGCACACCACCTATGTGCCCGGAAATATGCCCAATGAAGAACTTATAATACAGAAAAAACTATAAAAACGATAATTTTTAACTTTAACATTTTGTTAATGTAAAACATGTATTTATAAAATAAAGTCCCCAAAGGAAGTTCGTGTGTATGTGATAGATTTGCTTCAGCGATAGATACAGCGAATCCCGGGGAAGGTTTTAGTTTATAATTTGTTTACCCCTACTAATCACGGTCGAAGCCGGTTCGGATCGCTAGTTTATCATATTTAGACGTTTCGATTCAGTCATAAATATATAAGACTAGCAGTACGTCCCGGCTTCGCAGGCACAATTCACAAAATATGGCAAATATTGATTGATAACAAAAATACAAATGTTATAAATTATAATGTCGGCCTCGTAAACATTACACGTTACCACATGACAAGTAGTTTAATTGACGGCAGCCAATAATTTCTGCAGCTGTGATATACTTCACTAGAATCCGTATCTAAAAAGAGTCTATGTTAAAAATCGAGTACCGGAAGAAAGTATATCTAGCCACGATGCTGTTTGGTACGTAAAGTACGGCGTTTCCGTGTACCTCTTTAAAATACTTGAGTGAGTCAGTTTGCCCGCACACCGTTCTACAGCATTTTGTGGTAGTTTTAAATACGCCGCAACGAAGTGCTGGAACGAATTTCCATCACCGTTACGCAACTCAAGTAATAAGTTTGACTTCAAACGCCAATACAATGCGAATCTTATATTAGCTCAACAATGCGAACTTAAAAGGCGTAATAAATAACTATGCAGACGCATCTTTTTGTGTTATATTAATAATATCTTTTATTTGTACACTTGAAGATAAACATCTTATTATATAGTATATTTAATTTGTTATTTATCGCAAAACCATTATACTACATAATAATACCTAATCTTCCATAAAGATTACAACAAAGAAAAATATATATTTTTTTTAATTGTAAATAACATTTACTACTTTTACAGTGTGTTAGTTTAATACACAAATATATACTACTGAAAACAAAATAAGAGCCACTAGTTTATTTACGTTTAAGTGCAATTTAGTAAACGGAAAGTAACTGATAAGTAGCATTATATTCATATTACGAAATCTTTGGTGTTTGATCACTTTTATGTTTAGTTTATGTCTTTTTTATTTTATGTGTTCGTGTTCCTAAATTAAAAAAAATGGCCAATAGCCATCATTTTAAGAAAAAAATAATTGGATGTTATTCTTTGATTGTCTTCTTAACTTGTTTCGGTTACTTTAGGAAAAAAGTATCCCCTTTTCAATTTTAATTTATTCATTGATCATCTCGCGTTAATCATGCCACCAGTACGAAGGCACATGGATACAATTACAGCAACCGGAGCCATGACTATGAGTCAAGAAGGATTCTCAGCGTTACATGGGTTTGCAGTTGGGTTTTTCTAGACGAGCTGTCCAAAATGTATGGAATCGCTTCCAAGACACGGGCAGTGTTGCCAGGAGACCTGGTGCAGGTAGAGTTCGCATAACAACGACTCAAGAGGATCGGTACATCCAACTAGGTGCTCGTCGTGATCGTACAGTAGCGGCCCGTAAGTCACAGCACCAGCTGCGGCTGACGACGGGTACCCGAGTCAGTGATCAAACTATACGTAATCGATTGCACGAAGACCAGCAAACGTCAAGACGACCAGTTGTTCGAATTCTTCTGAGCAGGGTTCAACGTGCAAACCGATTAAGATTCTTCCGTCAGTATTTGAACTGGGGGATTAATAAGTGGGGCAAGGTGCTTTTTGCAAAGTGAAATGTCTTAATGATGAGCGGCGTGTTAGAGTATGGAGACGCGGCGAGCGGTTTTCGGAGTCCTGCATTCACGAAGTTGACCGTTTCCCGTGGTCCCAACGTAATGGTTAGGGGTGGGATTAGTTTACACGGTAAAACCGAGCTCACCATTTTAAATTCGGGTACCGTAACTGCAGAACGTTACATCGAGGACGTCATCAGGCCTTAAGTGATCCCATTTGCACAGCGTGTGGGGCCTGATGCAAGATAATGCCCGTGCACACATAGTACAATCAACCCAAATTGTCCTGGAAGGGTCTCATATTGAGGTATTACCGTGGCCAGCTAACAGTCCGGATTTAAATCCGATCGAGCAATTGTGGGACCAATTGAAACGAAGAATGAGCAAGGAGTCTACAGCTAACACCAGGCGAATGACGCTTTAAAAGATGCTTGGGAGGAGATTCCATATGAAAACGTGAGGAATTTAATCCAGAGTATGCATACGAGGCTTCTGGATTGTATTGCTAAGAGAGGAAGACATACTCGTTATGTGGAGCTTTATGACCCGGATATTATAAAGGGGCTTAACTACCTTCTCAAGATGGCATCTTGATACACCTGTTTTGATACCGTTTTTCACAAAAATGGGGCTCAGTCACTCCTTCATAACTAAGACCCCACCAAACAATCGCTGAAGTCGGATAATCCACGTTGCAGTCTGTCGACCAATTGGGAAGCTTCCTTGCAGTTAAAATGTTGCTCTTTTGTAAAAAAGTTCTCATCCGTAAACAAAATCTTTCTTTGATGAATGACTGCAGGTTCTAAGTCATCTCTTAAAATACTCGACATGGTTCTAGGTGCTATCTTCATTTCCCGAGATAAAAACTTGTGCTTTCGGAGTAAATTTCTTCGAATTCTTTCCCTTGCTGCTTTGACCATCTTTTTTGCACGAACAATACGTGGACGGCCAGATCTTTGTCAGTCATAAACAGAGGCGGTATCATTGTACCTATTAATAGCCCGTACACAAACATTTGACTAATACCAAGTGTAGTTTTAAAGATTGCATTTGGCTTCACACCTACTTTGTGTAATGCAATCACAGCGATTCTGTTCTCTTTATCCCCCACTCTATTTTAATATCGCAAAATATTGTACAATGTATTGGCGCCAAAATGAGAAAACAATGAAAAATCATATAAAAAATAACAGATTCCAAATTCAGATGTAATATAGTTTTATTTTTAATTGTAACAATATTTTTGGCCAGACTAGCTTCTGTGTGTGTGTGTGCATGATATGTTATATATACATGCATATGCATATATTCATACACACGTATAAATTAATGTAAATTATATAATTTACATGAATTTAAATAATAAATCTGTTTTATAAGAGAAATACTGTGGGTATACGAAAACCAGTTTCACATCTTAGACTCTAACTTAAGCTGAGCTTTTTGTAAAGCACACTGTTGCCATCAGTCACTGTCATCATCATGGCTCAGTGTGTTTTCGTTCAAATAAAGTTATTGTTTATTTACTTATTTATATAAGAATACGCCTTTATATTTTTTTTCACCTTTAGTTACATTATCAGAGTTTCCATAATGATCTATAATGTTTTAGATATTATTATTTAGCCTATGTTCATCAGCGACAATGTAGGATTTGATAGTAAAATATAATTTCAAATCTACTCAATGCAACAAACAATCAATTAAATGTTTCCCCTTTAAAATATTAGTATATACGTAGATTTATTTATTGCAATAAATTAAGTCGATTAAATTATATAATCTATTTTGGTCATTTAATAATAAATCTGTTTATTAAATCTCTCTAGAAACACTTTTTTTGCAATATGTGACAAATACCCTGTTGTTTCTTTTATAAATATTTAATATAATATCGTTGGCCAATTAGCAATATAAATTAAATTTAAAAAAATGTTTACAATTACGTAAACTTTTGGTCAAAAGCGGCACCACATATGATTGTCACGTGACGAGTTCATGACCTCAGTACACTACTCTAGTACACTAGGGGCCATGACCATTTCCAATGCGGTGATTGGTCCACCGAACCTATCAGGACTACGGGACAATTTCATTTACGAATTATAATAATACTGTAGCGATTTAATAAACGCCCTTGGCAGGAACAACATAACTTTTGTTACACATTGTATACCGCTAAGCACAAAGAATACCTACTTCGATATTAAAACGGAAAAGTCATTTAGTCTAGCCCAATCGTAAAAGAATAAACGAGTCACCTGTATTAGCGATATGAAGCAGCAACTGCACATCCAAAACTGGGTGCTGTTCCATAGACACATCATGAAGTGGCGGGACATCGTGATCAGTGCGAACAGAGACACGTCGGCGTCCCGGGCCATCTGACAACCCACAAACATTTGAGTAAACATACTAGAATGAACGTGGCGTATGTCAGCCTATGCACAAAGTTTCGCACTAAAAAGGGTTCCGGAGACATGACTTAACTCAATTCCAAGGCCGAAACCGTCAAATAAACGAATGAAAAGGGCACCGCTGGTGCCACTGCAAAATTTCAAATTTAGCTTACGAGCACAGAGAATGCACATTACATTTTTTGTATTTATGTTTACTGTAAGAAAATCTGTACAAAACGGCACTACAGCACTGGTCTTGAATAAAGGCGCATGCATAAAAATATTAATTCTCTTTAAATTTATTATCTTAAAAAATATCTACTTATAATATTTTATAAAAAAAATATTACAAAATTCGATTTGTATTAATGCTCCCTTGTATTCGTATTATTAAAAAACAAAACGACAAGTCTATGGTAAACGTAAATTTCAAATATAGAACGTTCGTGCAAATGTTTAAAAGCTTGATCGATGAACGTGTAATTTGCTCATGTGACACAAAAATGTGTTACTTAGTTTTCTTAATAATAATTAATATAGGCACACAGTATAAGCATAGTACAGGCAAAATTATTAGTGGCTAAAAATAAGAGCAAGTTGTGAGTAAAAAACAAAGCAAGTATAACAAACCTGAGAGTTGCAGTAATTGGTGAGAGGGTGATTTTGCCATTTGTTCTTTAACTTAATTAGCAGCGTGTAATTTGATGTATCAAGTTAGACAAATATAACGAAAAGAGAGAAAATGATCAGCTAACAATACCACGGAGTAGAGAAGAGAGTGTTGTCACAAGAGAGTGGAAGGTAAGGTAAATAAAAAGTTTTTTTTATCTAATGTAGTTCTATACCAGCTACTCCCTTATTTAGTTACCTTTAGCGCGCTAAATACTAGATGAAATTATTCGTTGTTTTTGACATGTCATCACCTCACTTTTAAATGTTTCATTTTGTTTCACACTGTAAGACCTGACTGTCTTATCTGTGTCTGATTTTTGATGAGATGAAAAAAACAATACTTTGCAGACGTCGCGCGATCGGTAAGCCTCGTTAATTGTCTTAGTTAGGATTTAGAATTGCTGATCCAATCGACGCGTATGGGTCCGTTCGCGACCGGCAACATACTTTCATACAAGTCTCCCGTGTACGGCCGTCCCGTAAGGGTCTCCAGGATACATTGCTCGTATCGGTGCTGAACCCTCAGTGCTAGAGTAATTTTTCTCCAGAATGACTTCGTTCTCATTATCACAAAGGCTATTTCTAGTTTTACAATAACAAAGCGCGCAGCAACGAACCAAAAAGTAAAATAATGTAGCGCCTTACCGACACAGAGCAAGGAACCGAGTTGAGAGAGCGCGCCAAGTCTATGGGGCCCACGCAGTCATGCGGGACCTGGTACGGGGGCATCTTCTGACACAGCACGGGGTACAGGGGCTCCACCGCTATACTGCACGTGAACACAAACTTGTAAGAGCCAGTGCCATTGTAGCCGGCACGACCAATGACATCTATCTTTTGCGAGCATAACATCGGCGTGAAGTTAGCGGTTGATTCATGTAACAGCTAACTTCACAACTGAATGTGTGATGTCGCTTTTAGTGCCTTTTGTCCGTGTAGAGTGCGCTGGCGTCGCCCACTGGAGGCAATGGATAAAGGTGCGTTGGGCGTATGTATTCACCCAAAGGTTAATGTTTTTATTGTATAGGGACCAAACGAGCAATCGTTACTTTTTAACGACTAGCGACGCCCATTAACATCCATCATAATTAGTATGCTCATGCGTTGTTCTCTTTTCCTACTCCACTCCAATGGGCTACCGGTTACACATAAACCGCACGACATGCGAGACCGAAGATGTTACTTTACGGCGTTATCATGTGACCGACAGGTAATGACTACCGACGCCAATGGACATTCGCATGATTGTTACGCAGGTGTGTTGCCCTCCTATCACCCACCGTCCCCCAGTGGGCCGCCGGCTAGTCACTTTACGCCGGTTATCAAGTGAGCGAGAGGTACCTCCCCGGTCATGCCGGTCATACACTACTCCAATTCAGCATGGCACTGCCTCTACCTAAAATAGCAGCGTCCTATTCTGTAAAAAAAATGTTTTATTATATGCATAGCGGTTTGGCATTTAACAGTGGTGCCGCGCTTTTAATGATTATTAAGTTACACTTCTCATGCACGCCGTTGGCGCTCTTTCTGTATATCTACATCTCATGGAGACATTACATACAATATCTCCTACATATATAGATCATATAAGTATGTTTATTTCAGTTCTTTCTAAGCATAATATCTATCAAGTAGGTACCTGGCGTCAGCCTGCATGAATATCTCCATGTTCTGGCAGTTGGCGGCCGAGCCCATCACGCACACCACCTCGCCGTAGTCCTGCGACACACGCACATCCGTACAGTCGTTTCAATCGAATACCGATTTTAGAGTTTCAGGGACATGAAATGTAAAGAGATTGAGATTTGAAGTCTTAGTCCATTTTGATCTGATTGTGGCGACGAATACTATTGTTGGCGTTGCGACAATGGCTCCTACAATATCATCTCTTCAGTTGTATGCAAACCAGTGGACATGCATGTCTCAGGGTTTCTCGAAGCAGAGTACGCGTGCCACGGGTGTACGCCTACGAGTTACACGGTTACTCGACATAATTAATTATTAAAGTACCTCCTTGTGTCAACTTTGAAGTGCAAACTTCTTTAGCGGCTTTAGGGCTGAGTGAGTGTATCGAGTAGTAGCAGCTACGCCACAAGTGTGTGTTAAGTACAATCGTCACTTGTCAGTTTTGAGTTTCCAACTTTATCAACAGTCCCTATGACTATTTATATATTTTCTTTTATTTTTATTTTGCATTGATTAAGAAATACAAAAGAGCAACAAACATCTACATACCTATATTCGCTCTTATGTATAGTATGTCTATTTACATATTACATACGCATGTCTGTACTATTTGCTGGTATTATTTTTAATAAAATATCAACAGCTAGACTTGTAAGGATTTAAGACAACAGCTGAGTCTTGAAATTTAAATAACCCGCGGAACTATAAGTCAGAGCGTTCCTATTCTAGATGGAATAGCCACCTGCATGATCTCTATCATCTGCTGCACGGAGCTGGAGGTGCAGTCCGTGAACAGCGACACCAGCAGCGGCACGTTGTCCACCTGCGAGATGTGCGGTCGAATGTTTTCGATGCCGCGGGGCAGCTTCGCCTGGAACACACAAACGGTCTTATCAGTCGTTCGAGACTTTCGCATTTGTTACACATTTTGTTGGTACTTTGTGGGTTTAACAACCAATCACTGCATACAGTTCCAAAAAACTCAAAATCTTCCCACCGATTAGCAGTACTATCCCAGAATGGCTCGTGTAGTTGTTCAAATAAAAAAGCATAGAACTTTCAATTAGGAGGATGGTTGTAAAGTATCTGCGTCATGGAACCCAGGGATAAACTAAATTAGGGCTCAGTATCTACAGGCAGATCCCGTGTCCCGTGGTTATTCCAACTGTAAACAAAAATCGGCCTTACTGAGGGTGTATGGACCTGCCTCTCAGTTGCAATGAGGGTACTGTTCACGGGAGTCGGCTGGTGTAACGAGGCCGAAACGTCGAACAATAGTCGTCAGTGTCTTTCAATAAGTGTTTATCTTATTGATCCATCCATTAAGTTAACAAATGGTCTTATCATAATGTTACAACAGAGGCGAGAAGTTGAACTAACATGCTGGACACGGCTATGCACAAGATGGTTGCGTGCCTGGGGGTTGGCATCGCTGCGCTGTTACAATTTCGCACTCGCTCTTGTGACATTTATAAAATAATAATCACAATGTATAATAGCGCCATATTTTTAATATCTTACATTGTATTCAATGATGAAATACCATTACAGCAGTTTTTATTTAGGTGGCAGTGTGAAAATTCAAAATTATTTAAGGGTTTTTTTTTCACGTGGAAGAGTTTAATTTCGTCTATAACACTCGGCTAAAAGAAAGCAAGCAACATGGCTCGTTTAAAGTTGAGGAGGTTATAACACTCACGCGGTTGCTCATGTCAAAGTGCAGCGGCGCCGAGTGGTCGGTGGAGTCGGTGAGGCACGAGAGCGAGCGGCACGCGTCGAGCGGCGATTCCGCCCCCTCGCCCCCGGCTTCCTCGCCTAGCAGCGAGTCCGTTGACGCCGCGCTCGCCGCTATGCTGCCGCGCTGTGCACGCACTCGTAAGGTGATAAGGTGTAGAGATATAGACGAGAAACATCATCGAACCGATGGGTAAATGCGCTCTGCGAGGCACGAGGGTGGAGCATCACCTACTTCCTGACTCTGTGATCCGGCTCGGGATACGGACCCACGACATTGGGTTTTAATTCTTTTTTGCTTTTTAAGTCTTATAATGGCGAACTTCTACAGAAATTCCCATTTCTTTGAGCATTTTGTTTATTGATTAATTGTCGATCTCGTAAAAACAAAACACTTTTTCGTGTCATCCACGGAACAACGTCACACTTAATCGTAGCGTTATGGGCTATGTACATAGAATTCCTCCATGAGTTAATAGTAAAAGATTTTTGAAGTGAAATTCTATTACGTTTTTCTGTCACGAAAGAGTGTTATGGCCCCGTGGCCCTCCACGGGGCCATAACACTCTTTCGGTAGACGATACATCGCTGCCAAGTTCCGCGGCCTTGACCGTTGGTTTATAATATCGTTTACTTGTCCATTGAAGAGTCACTTCTATTATTCAATTCAATTTCAAATTAGAACAGTAGTTACTGAGATTTTTTGAAGAGAATAGGGAGTTCAATCGAACAAACTAAAACTTTTATATATTCATAACTTTTATAATACTATCAATTCTTGACGTAGTTGACTGGGTTGTGCAATAACTATTAGTGTCGATCTATTAAAAATAAAACCAAATATTGCATAGCATTAGGGGACGGACAAACAGTCGAAGTATTTGATCGCTACTACATCTATAGGCTTTCTAAATGACATCATAGCGATCGCTTCACGCATAGCGAGCGAGATGTACCGCCCCGGACGAGCCGGTCCTACTCCGTTGCCGCAGCACCTCTGCAGACTGTACACTGACACACCTGTCCCGCGCTGTGCGTGGTGATGGAGTGCCTCGCCTTCTTGATCTCGTTGTCGAACTTCACCGTCGTGTGCTCCACGTTGATGGCGCCAGGGGCGGACATGGACAGAGCCTTCGACGTTGACATGTTACCTCTGTTAACAGTTCGATAATATTATCAGTGCACCTCTAGAATGCGACCTGCCCCTGCTCCCGTGACGTCATCAGTCAGTTCCACTTTATGAAAATATCTTGTTAAAAAATATTGATAAAATAACCAAGAATATTAGCACTCAGCCGATACATGCAAAGTTAATCCTTTGTCTATCAATGACCAATTAAAAAATGTCTGACTCTTCAATCATCCGCCGCAAGAGCGCGCTATTATATCTACTTAATTTATTTTGGGTGCTGTTAAGTTCCTCCATGCAATATACCTGCTAGGTTTAATCAAACAACTATTGTATTTATAAATAGACAGAGTGTAAAGATCTTAAAATTTTTCTGCACTTGTAGTGTGTAAATGTATTCCCATTCCCATATGTCGTTCCAAGAGTATCACAAATACTTTTAAATCGTTTTATCTTTTAAAATAGTACCTACGATTGCTATAAAATCAATGGTTTATTGTTCAGTGTGGTGCGTTAGTATTGGCATAAAACAAAAATCTTAAAATTAAATGATTAGTGGCAGTATGATACATAAAGCATGGTGTACATGCATTCTCCTTTCCAGCTAGAGGACGTAAATCAAAATACAAGTAACATAAGACAAGCAAATAAGTAAATTGTAAGAGTGAGTCGTATTGAGACTTCAACTTGACAGTGACTATGTCTGCGAGATTTCGGGCGCACCAAAAATAAGGAAATTACGTAATGATGACGATTTGTCATAGCTGAAGAAAAGTACATATATTCTTTTAGACCATCGTCTAGATTATGTTCTACGTTAATTAATTACGAAAACTGTGTGTTTTTTAATATAATACCCTTATTGATAGTAGTAAGTTTACGCGAACCTTATACATTACAATCATTCCAACAGATTTTATCGTGAACTTTTAAAGCAATCATGGTCACGGCTAGCCTGAAAACGTCAATGCCGTATCAAGCCACAAGTTATTAAAGGTACTCGAAGATACTCTCGGGGAGATAATAAACTTCGGGCTCCCGGCTTGCTCCACATTAGAACCAGCTCCCGTTTAGAGTAAGTTTTTATCATTCGTGAAATGTCATATCCTTAACAAGATGAAGGTCTTTCTGCTTGACTCTGCTGGGGCCCCATTGATAAACAGAATCAAATTAAAAACCAAATAACACCAGCAAACAGCAAGATACAATTAATAATTTCTGCGTCAATGGGTGTACCCATTTCTTTGATTCCTCGGGTACTGATAACAACTTGAGACATCAGGATATCCGCCATCTCTGCCCAACCGTTTCTGGGAAGCTCCTAAAACTACATATCTAGTTATTATTTATATTAGATAGTCAAATAATGAAATGAAAATCCGTTAAACTAGTTTCATTGTAATATGCTTTTATCCTTTTTTCCTTTTCAAAGTGCCTTTTTGAAGAGCAACTTCTTTAAATTTTAATCTAGAATTGCGATGTGTGTTAGAACGAAAACTGCGTGCCAATTTTTTATAGTCTAATTGGATTGAATTACACAAAGCATGTTTTCTTGCAGCGAAAGATCGCACTCATAGTCCATAGTCACAAATCCACTCATTACCTAGCCGAACGCTCAAGATTCGTGGCGCTTGAAAAAGAGAATACATTTGTACATAAATACTAGCTAAAAGTGACAAAAGAAGATACTTAGAACATTAGTGCTCTAGCAAAACAAAATGAAATGATGCGCGATAGAGTTAGACAAACCTATATAAAAGGACGTCACCCGATTCGGGCCTAGCTAGCGGGCCCGTGTTACGGCGCTCCCTGCCCAGGAGGTGGGACGCAAGCGGCGAGCCTGGCTTGCTGTCAACAATACTCCCTCAGAACACATATGGCTTATATATTAATACAAGTTGACTAGCCATAGAAATTTGCAAAAAAAAAACATTAAAAACAGAATTTGAATTTAATGTTGCTGAAATATTTTATTATTTTCGTAAGTACTTTAGGAAACGTAAATAGTATGTAACAATGTCATGCTAATGAAATAAATAAATGTAAAAAATAATTGATAGAAAAATAAATTTCTATCATTAGAATATTTGTTCAAAATAATAAACACTTTCTAACATCGAATCATAGTTACGGATATCTACACACAACATCGAAAGGGATAAATAAATTAAGACTTATTGTACAAAAATAAAATCAAAAGGGCTGCCATTCGTCAAGGATTAAAAAAGAGTTCTAGAAACTTTGTATTGTGTATTGAAACAGTAAAAGGGCACGTTTAATGGGCTACATATAATAGCGACAGCACCTATCAAAGCTTAAATTAGCCAAAAAAAGAAAAAAGAATGATTTTGAGAAAACTCAAACCATATTATAGATTTTCATACTGTACTCCACACGTACTAAAAAAAATTGTTACGTATTGAAGCATCCGAATGTAGTGTTTTTTTAATTAGTTAACGAAAGCAGCCCTAATATATTTCAAGAAAATGTCAAATGTATGATAAATGTCTCAGTGTTATTGTGGTAGACGAATTAATGTGACAGTCAAACTGTTAATTCAAATTGGCACAACATTTAGTACACTCAATTTACCAATATTGTCAAATCATGCCCACAATAAATAAAAATGGCGTAAGCTGTGTTCTGAATTCAGAGTGATAATGTTTAATTCATTTCGTTTTTTTTTTCATGGCGTCTCTAATATATATTTTATTGAAGAAATTAAAATAAAGATATTGTAGAGATACATCAATAGTCTTACTTAACTTCATAATTACTTTGAATATAATGTAACACATTTTCAAACTAATATAATTTAATTGTTCAAATTTCAACATATACGTGGCGTTAAATTGAAATGTTATGCTATGTGAGTTAACCTTCGCCGTGTTCCATTGGGTATAGATATATGGAGGGAATACCAACCAATCAATGGGAGGTAGACCCAAGAAGAATCCTGCCAAAATATGATACTTCCATATCTCTTCAAAATTGGGTACAACAGCTGGTTGGGTACTACATCGGGCCAGGGGCGGCAGACGTGATTAAAGCTTCTTTTATTTCTTTTTGGGAATGTTTTTAAAATGTTTGGCTGCTCTGGCTGAATACGGCCACTGTTGCTATATATCTGACATGTCTAATATATAGCAACAGTGGCGCCCCCAATTTAATGCGCTTTTTGGAACAGTTTCGGACTCAGTCAGCGCTCTTTCTACATCTCTAGACTGCCCAGCCCGAGGCATGTATGACGTACGCACGACGTGTGGAACGCCTCCTCACCTGGGCGGCGCGTCGCTCATGAGCGATATGTGGCAGTTCCAGCCGGACTCGAGGCCCATCTTCTCGCTGAACACCCGCGAGCGCAGCTCGTTCTCCTTGCTGAAGTGCACGAAGCGAATGCAAGCGCGCTCCAGGCGCTCGATCAGCTCCACCATGTCACTCTGCGCCTGGTACTGCATCGTCACCATACCTATGAACACCTGCGCACACGCACAGTCACAACAAATGTATCTGTAAGCAAAGGTAAAATTGAACTTAGATTATTTGTTGTAGTTTATATAGAAACGCTTAAGTAACTATAAACAAGTGAATTAATGTATAATAATGTCAACCTAGCCGAAATTCGGCTAGGGCGGTCCCTATAGAGAATAGCCAACTGGAAATTTAACGTTATTCAACGACCGACGTTAATAAGATTTTGGTTAACACGTAACTAAGATTTTATTGATCGTAACATAGTAAACTAATTATTCTGCCTTGACATACGCCCACTCTTTTACGTTTTCGTTTGGCTCTCGCTGTACCAAGACGAATCTAACAACACTTATCTTCAGGCTGTAAGAGGGTACAATGAAATCTACACACATACAAACTCTCGAAAAACATTATCCTCCTTCTGGGTAAATCTTCAGCTTAATTATTTTAGTAGATATTTCGTATAGATTAATTACACAACGCGCCGTGTACCTGGTTGCACTGCATCTCGTAGTACCCGTCGGCGTCAGTCACGTCCTCGTCCGTCAGCTCGTTGAGCAGCAGCGAGTCTGCGATAGTCCCAATATACATTTAATCGAATTTGCTAAACGTCGAGATACACGCTAAGTGACATCATCGATAAATATTGATGAAAGCTCCGTCCACTGCCGAGTATAGATGATGTTGACCACGCATTACCTTTAAAGTTATAATTTCATTATTACTTTAAAGCTTCGTTGAATGTATTTTGGAGTCAAATAAAACCCAAATGAGATAAGCATTAAATTAAATTAAGAAATGAATATTTCTTAAGACGCATCGAACAATTTTTTGAGATGGAAAAAAAACCATTGATTCCGCGACATTAGCACCAGTCGACGAGCCGTATTAAAATTATGATATCTCCGAAATTTTATTCGAAAGATGTGCATAAAATTAATTCTATTATATGTGTGAAATAAGGTAACATTAGTTTTGTGTCTTTAGTGTGAAATGTGACCTGTGAGAAAGGCGATATTTATATATTTGAGGATGTAGAAAACTTTCGAACCTATTTCAATATTTTACGATTTTACACAAAAGCCATTTACGATTAGATACATATAAACCATTGCCCTGCCAATAAGAACGCATAAATAAAACTATTATCTTTAATTATTTTTTAATTCTAATATTTGAGGGGGCTTTGAACATCTGAGATGAACGTGTCAGCCTCTTGGATGCTATCATATTCCCTCAATGAAGGGATTGGTAAAGGATTTTTGTACAATTTAAGAGCCCTGCTTGTAAGCGGCCCCGCTTGCTAGCCAGCATTTGTCCTCGCCTACACTCACAGGAATAGACTCCCTCAGCACTCTGTCTTTCAGATCTGCATTCCTGACATATTCCAAGAAAATATACAGTATGTCTTCAAATGTATGACACACTTCACAAAGTGGTGAGGGTTTAATACCCATCATATGTTAAATTTATTTGTTGGTACATGTCCGGAACGCGGTCTGAATGCCGGAACCAGTAGTCCCCTACAGAGATTGGTGCGGTCAAACCATGGAGTCCATAGAGACTTTCCTTATATGGTTATGTACCAGGCCCCAAAATCCTTGAGTTCACCAAAGTGATACTCCCACTTTTTTTAGACATTTTTTCCTTATAAAAGGAGCTTCACTGGCAAAGGGTTTGGAGTCTAGTACATCATCCATTACAGCGTCTTTTGCATAATTATCCACCATCTCGTTTCCATAAAGGCTAACATGAGAGGGGATCCATTGGATTTTTATTAGCTTATTTTATGGATAAATTCCTGGATTAACTTCATAGCTTCAAATGCAATGGGTATGTGACTCTGAGTCGACACGCAACTAGTAAGATGCTGGAGGGCGCACCTCGAGTCCGTAAGTATAACGACTGAATTCTGGTTCGGTAAATTAATTGCGTAACTTAGAGCCTCTTTAATTGCGACCAGCTCGGCTCGCACCACACACGCCGCACTGAGCAGCTTCCACCTGAAGGACACGTTGTAGTGAGGTCGAAGAGAGCAGCTCCAACACCTTGTACAGATTGAGACCCATCGTTATATATCTTATAAAATCGAGAATAATTATGTGATATCACTTTCAAAGTATATATTTTCATTTCTTGATCTAGCCAGTTACGATTGGGTGCATGTAAGTCTTCGAATGTAAGCGAAATACATGATTTATCATCTGTATAAGACACCCAAGTATTTAGCGAGAACATTTCTAATTTAGAGCTCTCATAAACATCGAGGTCCGTACTCTCGGTATAAATTTTTGTCAAAACAGGAAAGTTAATATTACTGAAGTGGCGGCGATGAATAAGATTTTTTAGTTTATTTACAATATTACGACTATTAGCCTTAGAGCATTTTAATTAAATACCGACTAGCAAGCGAATGGCGCCGTACAGGTAAAGGTGGAAAGGAGAGCTCACTCTGTAATGCAATAACCGGAGTACTGCGTATGAAACCTCCACAAACCCGCAAGGCCCTATTTTGTAGAATATCCAATTTTTTAACCGAGATGTGGCACAACTACCATAGTCCAGGCGACTTCTTATGAGTCTCCGGTTCTATGATGCACAATGTGAACTCCCCATGACTTCCCCGCTAAAACTTTTAAGATATTTACAAGTTTATAGATTTTGGCACATGTTTCGTTAATCTGATGTCCCCACTTCAACTTTGAATCTAGCCGCAGACACAGAGTAGATATTTAACTCTATCAACTACTCTGAGAGGCGTGACATTGATGTCCAAATTTAAATTCACATTATTTCTAGAATGTTTAAAAATACATTAGTTTAAGATTCCGACAGACATAAGCCAACTTTTTCTAATAATAAAACCATAGATCAAACGGCAGGTTTAAGGAGAGTAACTGTAGCCAATATGCGACCATTCTCTACTGTTCTATACAAAATGAAATCGTCAGCATACTGGGAGACACAAACACTGTTGATATTATTGCCCATCTCCATGGTAGCGATATTAAATAGAAGAGTGGATATAGGGTCTCCTTGAGCTAATCACCGAAAAGTATGTCTTATTAAAAAATAAATTAAGGGGGGTATTAACACATTCTATTGCCGGTACTGATTGATGCATTGCAATATATCAATTAAAGATCGAATATTAAAATTATAAATCATAGAATATGAAATAGTATCGTTTCCTGGAGCTGCATCTTTTTTCTTTAAACAATTTTGTAATTCAGATAATTTTATGGGGATTCCTAAAATTGAAGATGCAGAAATAAATCTTGGCTCAAGCGCCGCAACACTATCCGGAGTTAGTGAACGAAGTAGTTCTTCGGCTTTAAAAGGGCCTACGCCAGCCCTGCTGCCACCGCCTCCCTTCCATCCATCTCATCTTCCTCTACATCTCAGATGCCGATGTTTCATGGTCGATGCTGGAGCAGAAGTCTTTCATAGATTTGGAACCGGCACTTCTTATCAACTGGTCGGCATGAGACATATTTGTTTGCCAGCTTACCAGATTTTCAGGATTAGGGTTGCACTTTAGCCAGAACATAGCGCCTTTCAGCCACGGCTAGAGATATTTCTTTGTTCCGGTAATATTTAGGTCGAAATTGAGGGTCACACAGCTTTTGCTCGAAGGAATATATGTCTCGGCCAAGTTATACATTTATTTTTCACAAATAAATCATACGCAGATTGCACATCAAGAGGCACTGGAATGTCAAACACTACTTCTGACTCTGTTATATTCCTCCCAATTTGCTTCCTTATAATTCCGTTTTTTGTGACAGACTTGGTTCGAATATATCCACAATTAATATTGATCACAACGTGGTCACTGCCCAAGCTTTCATTAGAAGTTTGCCAAGACATGTTAGTAACGATATCAGTGGTCACGAATGAAGCGTCCGGCCAAATTGTTTGCAAGGAGCCGTTGACCCATTTCATGCGTGTTAAAATCATTATCAGACATAGTTTTATACACTATTTCTCCTCTTCTATCAATTCTACAAGACCAGAGAGCATGTTGGTCATTATCATCTCCCACAATGAGACACTCGGAGTCATAAAGTCTGAAGATTGAAGTTATTTTGGTTAGTAGCCATGGAAGGGGGGCAATAGGTTGACCTGGTATGTTATATATTTTAATTGTCATTGTCAAAGGACTGTTGAAAAAATTTAATGGATATATGCATCACCCCTATCATCTCTGACAAAGATGTAGCCGCAAAATCTGAGACATCTGCTCTGAAAGCCAGGTTTCACTCACAAAAGCCATGCGTGCTTTGTCTTGATTCAAGATATGTTCGAAGTTGCGTGCTTTATGTTTTAAAGTATTCGCATTCCACTGAAATATTTTAAGAATGTCTTTTTTTATTTGTGCAGTTATCCATTACGAGTAGATTTAAACAATAGAAGAAACATCTCGATCGTAATGTAATTCTGCAAAAAGCTTTTCACTTCACTCCAAATGAACTCTGTAAACATGCTGATTTTAGCTTCGAACTCAATTTTTACGAACAAAATTTCTTTCATTTTTTCTAAAAACCTCTCTATAGCTCCCTTTCTTTCTCTTCTACTCTTCCGCTGGTGTTTTGGGGTAATTTGCGATAAATGTATTACGTAGTTATCTGAATCAGATTCAGTTTCAAAAACAATATTTTGTTTCTTCTCTATATTCGGTTTCTGTACTTTCCTATTGATAAGTTTGGGCTGAGATTTTTTTGCATCTGGATAAATATTGACATTATCTTCTTCTATTTCGGTCATGGTGACTTCTGAAGTAGCTTTTCTAGTGGATAGATACCTCCACTAGAAAAGCCGGCACAAACATCTCTTTAAGAAGTTCTAGAATTTAGATCTTGCGACAAAAGTAGCGGATTCTGATAGGGTTCCTCGGGCGTTGCAGCCTTATTTTAACTTTGTTCTTGTCTAGCTTGGGACTCCTGTGCTCTAAGATTATTCAAAGCTACTTTATAAAAGCAATTGTTTTGACCGATGAAAATAAGATAGATCTCTCCTGCTGAAATGCTGGGCACAGGCTTTTCATAAGTGACATTTGGTTGTTTATACATTTGAAAGTGGTGGTATCGCAATTGTCGTGTTTCTCCACGCATTTGGTGCACATTTTCGTGTTAGAAGGACAAGTGAGTTAGGTATCTGAATCGCCAGCATTTTGAGCACTGCGTGACTGGGTACACAAAAGAGTCCACAACCATCCAACACTCCTATGCCTTGACATAAGGGGGCAAAACTGAACCGCGGAAACAGATTCGCACGGTTTCGCTCTTGATCCATTTTCCCTCAGAATCCCTTCTATTTAACATCTTAACTGCTACAATTTCAGTGTCCGAGTCTAATATTTCCTTTATCTCTATCTCCTCAATGTGGATGTCATAGTCTCTCACTACGCCATATGAAAATGCGACTTCATTGGTTTTTCTGCATTCATATTTTTTTGGAATTTCTCCATACAGAAAGTTATCTGCGTCAGCATTTGTAGCAAACCGAATCAATACTTTATAGTTATTTTTATATAAAACCGGTAAGACGACTTCAACTTTTTTTTTTAATCTTGGCGAAGCCCAACTGTTTGGGTGAAATCTCTCTACTGCTTACGGATACTTCGTAAATCTCTTCCGTCACAACCAGAGACTGGCTTCCGGGGGCGAGGCGAGCCGTCGTCCTCTTAGTTATCCTCCTGCAAATCGCGCGCGTGCTTGCCGCGTGGCGGCGGCGCAACCGCGCACTCGATGTCCATATCGTGGTCGTCCCATTCCAAACTCTGATTATTCTCTGCTGGACGAGGTGACCCCAAGACAACCCTTCGGATAGTCTCGGGAGACGTCGCGACACTACATTCGACCTTCTCACAGGAATCACTCATTAAAAAAAAAAAAAGGTAATGAAGGTAAATGAAAAAAAAAACTGATTAATTTTTTCACTGATTAGTTCAAAACAAGATAATTTCGCCGATTAAATCACCTAATTAACTGAGTATGAATTATAAAAAATAAAAAGGCATTATATTAATATTTACAATTTGAAGCGAGTACGATGATAGAATTCGTAAGAAAATTGATCTTACAAAAGCATAAACAAAAACGTGTCTGTACGCAATCGGCCCTCACGTCAGACTGACCTATTATCGTATTCGGCACAGTCAATCTGAAGTTCTGGGCTTACATACATTTGGAAGGTTTCACTCTATTTATGTAGATAACACATTGAATATTGACAAATAGTAATTAAAAATTATACACGTAATTCTTTAAGTTTTCGTACATGTCCCCACTTCCGGAGTGCCATTTGTTCTTTTTACATATAATATTATAGTACTAGTATAAAGAAATATATGGGGTGTCGGATACTGTAGTGTTGATTGTACTTTTTCGTCGTCACCTCGTAGGTGTACCTGTGGAGTGGAAGTGCAGTGCGGGCGCGTGCGGCCAATTGTCTGGCGGTGGGTGCGCGCGCGCACGTCGCTCCGCTGGTAGCTGCAGGTACGAGCGCGCCAGCGTACTGCATATCCCGCGCGTCAGCGGCCTGTGCATAACAAATATATTAAATTGATTTGTTTTATTGGCACCTTAATTTTTTTGGTCAATGTGACGAATGTCAACCTCGTGCTAATGAGTCAGTTAATTTGGTATGTAGTACTTAAAATACGCACTTACTTGTAGGCGAAGGCGGTACAGTAGGCAGTGAGCGAGTTGCGCTGGTAGAAGTCAATGATCTTCTTGCGGTCGGATGGCGCGATGGGCGTCAGGTCGCGCCCGTTCCAGTAGTCTACGCACGAGTCTAGGATGATGTCGGCAGTGCCCTATAATATATTATATATAGTCACATATTCCTAGATTACTGGATACCTGATATTTATGGAAGAATTTAAAAAATGTAGAGAGTAGTAAGCGTCTTACCACGTGTAATCACAGGTGCGTAAAGCTTTAGAGCTTTTATATATTAAAAATTATGAGTGCACAATGCATGTTCACATTTTAATCAATTCTTCGCATGGCACGCGTGTCTCAGGAGACTACATCTGCGATTGGCTGGCTTTGTCCCGCACTACGACAACCGGAATCTCCAATGTTGAATCGCGTGTTCATAAGCGGCGAGATAACCGCTCGCTGCACGCACGCATGCACGCACGACGACAGGCAGCATGACCAACAGCGGCATCGATACGCGCGTACTCAAATGTAGCGAGCGCAAGAACCGCGACTCATGCCGGATGTCCGCTTCCCCTCTATATGTTCGCGTACACCTACGCACGCCAAACAGGGTTGTAGTACCTGAGATAGCATCTGCAGCTGGCTGGCCTGGTCGCGCACGAGGACAGCTAACATGTGCGGCAGCGGCACCTTTACGCGTGTGCTCAGGTGCAACGAGCGCACGAAACGCGTCTCGCGCCGTATTGTATCCGCTTGCTGCACACAGTTCATATCACTTACACAATCATACCTCCACCAGCGGCAACAAGATCAATATAACAGTAATCACAGTGTTCCTGGCCTATAGCGGCCGCTTCAATAATTTAATTACCCATATTAAGTTAATATAAAAAATTAAAATAATAAGGTTCTATATGTACGATTAATTTTATTATTATTATATTATCAATTAGTTTGTTCTGTGTAGCACCCCAATAAAGACTTCGAGCTTGGGTACCTCCTACTGGAACATGCGTACCCCTTACTATGCGAATGTTACATAAAAAAATATATCAACTGTATATTACATCAATCACAGCCTGCAGAATAGTTATATTTGAATGAAGAACAACATAAGTTTAATTGCTACTAAGTTCAGTACTCTTTGAAAAACTAAAAATCTGTATGCATTTAGGTGGTACGTCAGCTTTAATCATAAATCATGACGCGTCCGATGCCCCATCGTGTATTTAATTGGGAAATACAAACAAAATTGTTTTACATACCTCAATTTTATGCCAAAATAATTAATAATTATTACCTATTTACAACAAAGCAGGAAGGCGTTGGTCTTGTGCTGTTACGATTTTTACAAGTGCTTCAGTGTTTAAAATTTTAACTTTTGATTTGGCACGGACTTTAAATGTTAGGTAAAATTATATTGACGTATGTGCCAACTGCGACAAAAAATTAATAAATTACGTAATGTAAAAATCCAAGAATGGTAACATTACATACCAAGTGTCGAAAGACGGCTAAGCATTCTTGCACGGTGTACGACTTCGCTACGGCGTCCGTGAAGCCGATTTGTTTTGCCAACTCGCAGAGACACCGTCGGTTTGTTACAGGGACAAGATCTTCACTGAAAACAAATAATATTCAGACCCGAGACGTTTCTCGGACATTTATAAAACCCAAATTAAAAAAATATTTGCGATAAAATTTTGGCATTATTTTAGAAGTTAACATAAATATAGGGGGCGAGGATGGGAACGTCACATCATTGCACTGTTCCTAAGTCGGTGGGGTTGTCCTGTAGTGCGGGGCAACCCCATCTGTGGAGGTGAAGTTGGTCACTAAGGGGGCTGACTAGCCGTCGAGGTGCCCTTATTATTGTTGTTCCGGGGCACCTCACCGAGGCACTGATGGCGCACGCGGTGGTTTTTGTGGGTGTTCGGCACAATCATGTGCCGCGAGTCCCACACACCACTGGACCCCACCCAGGGCCGGTGAAGGCGCATCAATGCGTTTACCCGCGTCAACAAAAAAAGTGGTGTAATTCGCAGTATTTTATCGCGGTTTATTTAATTATTATTTCTTTAACTATTTTTATTTAATTAACTAGCCCGACGTTTCAGAAGCTCTACAGCAACCATGGTAACAGGTGGACTGAGATGACAGATGTCCTGATGTTATAAGTTATTAAAAATATCCGAAGATTTATAATTTCTAGTTATTCCGATTAACGCAAACAGTACCTATTAGTTCCTGCTGCAGGTACATTTAATGAGTAGCACTCGCATAAATTTAAGACATCAATAAATACTGCGAAATTAAGCCTTTTCAATAAAACCTATGTTAAAACCTCTCTCTTTTCCTGCACACACATACAATGATATTACTTTTCGAGTCAAGGACAATGCTGACAACTCATTGCTACTACCTGTGGTGCGCCTCGCACGTGAGGTGCGAGCAGAAGTGCGAGTAGGTGTGGCGTGGCGCGGGCGCGCAGGTGTTGAGCAGCGCCGCCAGCCCCAGCGGCTTGAGGCGCGCCAGGTGCTGGCGCCAGCGCTGTTCGTCAAACTCCACACGGAACGGTGCATTCTGGTCGTGCGTCAGATCCAGTACCTACACACGAAAGGAATTCAACATACATTATATTTATTTTTGATACAAAAATACTCGTGTCACGATTACAAGAAACACTTGTTAAATAATCAAATAAACCGCGATGGAATCCGTAGTTTTATTGTCATGAGTAACATTCGCGTAACCTAAGACATCAATATCTTGTTACGATGTTTGTCCGAGTTAGTATTCGGAATAAAAAAAACATAAAAGAAATTTTCCTAATTGAATAAAATATCATGTTTGAATTCGGTGTCATGCTAAGAATAAAATTGAGACAGCGTTTAAGCACCTCTATCACCTCGGTCAGCGGGCCTGTTTATTTGTGCGTGTCCGTGTTCAAATATGAATATTACTTTTAATTATAATTACGATAAGAGACAAAGAAATATTTTTCGTCAGTTGTATTGCCCGAGAGGCGACATACAGTCATAATTTTTCATTTTGTAAATGTAAATACTAAGTAGACTAAAGCTCACCTCGACAATGGTAGACGGTTCATTCTTGTGTTCGCTAACTTGATTGAGCGTCGTCTGACTTTGATGACCCATGGAGTCTATGAGACTGGTTTTACTGGAGTTATTTGACGCCGGGCTTGAATTGCGAAGGAAGAAAACTTTTTCCGCTGTGGGGTTAGGCCAAGACAATATTCCTTTTTTATCTACACAACACAGGGCCTAAAATTTACAATTTTACATACAGCTTACTGTGGACATATGAGGCGCCATTGAAACAAACGAGTATTGAAAGCAATTTCTTATACACCAATAAGCTTGAATTTTTGAAAAGGTCATACCGATAGCGACCCTAGGACATGTACAATGTTGGCAGTTCTTGTCACCATGTCTTCTTTTCCAGATAGAATATTCCAGAAGGTTTTCACGTGCGAGCGTATTGTCTGTGGCCCCAGGCTAGATTCGCTGAGAGCTTTAATCAATGGATCACTAGCCTCCTCTGATATTGAGCAAGATTTTGGTCGCGTGAGTTTCTGTCTTGTTTCTGATAGTAACTTGAATCTGTAAGATTAAATTGGATAAACCAAAGTTGCATTCGTTCCACCGAATCTGTTATAAGATCAAATTTGTAAAACGCCGAAGCCATTTCTGAGTTTAGGTAGTCTTAATAGTGTAGCTCACCTCGCCAGCCCATAGCAGTTGAGAGTAACCCATGCGATGGGGAATATGATCTGCAGCAGAGGTAACGAGGCCGCAATGGTCTGCAGCAGGTATATCTCGGTCCAGTGCGTCTCGCCAGGCAGATTGTACATGTGGCGGACGAAGCTCGCCACCACCATAAGCAGTATCACCAACGGCAGGACTATACCCTCCATTATCTTCACCGTACACTGGAAATGGGACAGTCTGACAATAGGTCTCAATACGCATGGCGTTATGACGTCATATCTACGCTCCCACTATCGCGATGAAAGTGCAGTTATGTTTTTAGCCAATGTTGAGGTGCGACCAGGAAAGTAGCGTGACGCACTTTTTATTTGGTTGATCAGTAACTTTATGACCAGTAGCGTGCTGTAGACAAGGATATGACGTCATAGAAAAACGTTTCTATGATGTCATATCCTCGTAACGACGAGTAATATTCCGAACGGGCGGAGCCTGCGAGCGTGAGAGCGTAACAAGCCAGCTCTTTCAGTCCATCGGGCGATGCATTCACAAATCAACAGAGAGTACAGAACCTTCACGCAGACAAAATTTTTTGTAACAGATGTTGCTTTTGCTGATTGTGTGTAACTTCTGGTTATGAAGATGTTTATGGGTGTCAATAGTTATAGACTGTGATTGGTAGTTATGTACTTTGATAATAAGTATGACATAATAAGGTTGTGTTTTGAAACGCCTCCTATTTCATACCACACGCTTTAATTCGTTTCTTAAAGGCACAACCCGAAAGGACTTAAAAAAAACATCTGTGTACTCACCAAATACCTTTGTTTTTCGAACACAGTGACTGGCCTCGTTGTGGCCTGGTCTAGAGCCAGCTTGAGGTTCTTCAAGTAGGGGGTCTCGCACATCCTGTACGCCTTGTTCTGATGCGGGGCTCGCACTCGAGGCACGCTCACCTTTTCATCCTCCTACAACATATTAGTAACATATGTATCAAACATGTACTTGTTTGTCAAACTAGAGACAAGCATATTCAAATGCTCGAGATCTCTAAATTCAATTCCATGTGCGAATAAGAGTATAAGTGGATGCAGTTGACCCACCTTCCATAAAACCAAGTCTGGATTCCATTCAGGATTGACCCTCCCTAAAATCTTCACCCAAATCCAAATATATGTCATTGGTATATTTGTCCCGTAGTCTAGTGCTAAGCTTGGTCAGCTACAGGCGTGCGCCTCCGGGGTTCAATCCCGGGTCGGACCAAGTGTTATTGGGATTTTTAAATTTCTAATAACGGTCCGCCGTTCGGAGTCGGGAAGATGGCGGTGTTCCAAACTCGTGCCTCGGAGAGCACATTCAGCTGTCGGCCCTGCGCCTGTTTTCTCTCCCGTCGCCGTTAGTCAATTAAGCTAGATACCCTAATTACTAAATACCTATTTTTTAGTTATACTCCATTTGCTCTATGTTTATTTCATATTTTGTTTGTGCTTATTCCAAAATGTTTTAAAAATAATGTCCTCCCGTGCAAAACCGCGACTGGCTGGTACTTATAAATAATTAACACGTTGCATTTGATTTTAGGTACCTGCGATCCTGGTAAAAACACCTGACCAGAAAATAATTCTGGATCCTCTGGTTGTAAACCTTGGCAATGTCCGGGAACTTCTTGACCTGGCCGAAGCATGATTATATCCCCTTTTATCAGAAGTGCCCAAGGTAGGTTGACAATAGTACCTACAACCATAATAAAGACTTACATCGATAACATCTCTTTATATTTTCCCAATCTTTATGGGAGCTATAGTGGGGTGGAGTAAACTGCGTATGATTTGAAGTGAAATACATACATACAATTCCGTAGATAGATTTTGTATTTCATTACCTTAAATGTAATTAAAGACAAAATATGTTTGTGGACTTAATCTGTGGACTTTCAGTCATCATCGAGTATGTGGCATGGTATCCTTAAAGTGAAATTACTTTACATACGTTTCACCCGGGATATTTGACCTTAGCCGCGTAAGTTTCTATCGATATTATGCGGTGCCCATATTTTCCTAAGATAATGATTTAATGATTTACTAAATTCGATTACAGACAACCATGTACATGAGTAATATTTTAGTTTTTTTTTGTGAATTAACTTTTACATATGACCCTTACCTACCATGTCCTAAAATACACAATCACTAACAAATCACGTTGTATTTCATTGGCACGCTTATTTGGCTTTGGTTATTTTTGTAATACAGTTATTATATAGGCTAGAGACATTTTTATAATTTGTTAAGAAATAGTATTTGTTATTGTTGCAGTTTTGAGCCAATAAAAACTTAGATGTATATATTGGCAATATTATAATACCCTCATCAGCTAGCTAGCATGTCAGCTAGAAGGGTTTAGGATTAATACTAGTCATGCCTAGCATCAGAATTGGGCCAGCACTATCTTTGAGGAATCTATAGCCCTTTTTTTAATACCATTAATAGGTTTGGTATTGGTCAAGATTGTCGCATTGCACAATAAAGCGGCGCGCAAACTTTGGAGCTATCTGTAAGTCATGCTATGCAATTATTACATCAGTAAAAAAAAAGTGTGCTGGGACTCATAACAAGAGTGAAACTTTAACAGACTCATAATAAGAGTGAAACTTCAATGGACAGCATATCCACTTATGTTACCACTGTGCCAATTAATTGTCAATTCTATCCTAATGTTGACTGAGTGTGAGTGAAATATGCAAATTTACCATCTCTGTAAGTCCATTGTAATATGACACACGGTGAAAATGGAGCACATAAATGTGGATAGTGGCTCTCTTTCCAAACAGATTTGACTATTGCTTCATCCAAAGCCTCTGAAAAAAATTTTTTTTTGAATACATTAAATAAAAACATCTCAATATTTGCTTATATTTGATAATGGCGGCCACATGGCACGATTTTTTTACTGAATGAGTGGCCAACAAGCATTAGTAACCACGGAAGTAGAAATTATTCAGATGTGTTATTGCCTCTTGTCTCCAACTAGACTTTTAGGAACCATAAGAAATACAACAGCATAGTTTCTCTCCAAGCGAATGTAACTTTCCATCAATTTTATTTATAAATATATGTTAAATGCTTTAAAGTGTAGATGATGTATTGTATGATTGTCACTCCATGAGGTAAAAAGTTCAAAAACAACTGCTTTGTATGAAATTTGGTAAAAGCTAAATATATCAAAAAAAAATTGTGCTAGGTTTGGGGTAAAGTTAGTATATGGTACACTTTTTATTTATTAGAGGAACAAGAGAACTAACAAAGAAACCTTAATTAAGAATTAGAAGAACAAAATCCAGTTATTAAGAATTTCATATAACAATTTGTATATTAATAATTAAAAACTTACCCAAAACTTTGTTAACTCTATGTGGTATTTCATTTCTATGTAAGTATTCCTCATTGAGAGCTACTATAAAATTTATAACAAGAATAATAAATAGAAATAAAGCTTCCCACAGTAAATATCCTTGTGCTAAAGGATTTTCTCCTATTAAATATGTTAATATTAAACATATAATATTAATTAATGTTATAGTATAAGCTACACCTGACAGTAAAACTTTTTCAGAGGAAAAGGATATAATAGTTTTAATGACACCAAATCTGAAAAAGTAAAATGATTATAATTATTTTAAGATAATGTTATGTAATGTGTTTATATGTTTGTATTTCAGTTGTTAGGTAAATTATTAATACTAATATATGCTTTTTAATCAGATATTCTTTCGTAGGCCACCATCGTCATTATCACTAATTATAATCTTGGGTAATTTATAATTGTTCATGATGATCACTGCTCAGAAGCCTTGAAATTGTATCCTGTTTGGACAGTGATCAATTCTGAACTATGGACAGCAACACCAACATGGTTATTATACATGTGACACATATGTGATAATACATAAATACATTACAGGAAATCTTCCTTACTAGTATTATCTGGTAAAGCCATTGTCTGTTACTTCACATGGTATTGACCAAGTAGGCTAATGTAGTACTAGTAGATTAGTAGTAAGTTGATACATTATTTAAATTTAAATAGATACTAAATAAATACCCCAAACGACTTTTCTGTTTATGTTCTTCGATAACAATACGAATATCGTCTCTTAACTTTATTAGAGCTGTTTTAGTAGAATAACCCAAACCGAATTGACTTTTATTTTCCATTTTAGGTAAAAATTGACAAGTGCAATGAATTAAAGCACATAATAATATGAAATAGAGTTTACGCAGTAAAAAAGGATCATTTTAAAATACTCTCGGAATTATAAGCATCGAACAGTTTGAGCACAGTCAGCTGATACTTGACAGCAGGGAGCTGTCAGCAGAGCATAGATTTTATACAGATCTATATAATACATCTATACAGTTTGTGAAATAGATCTCTATGGAGCACGCACATTCAACTCAGTAGAAGAAATGTAAAAGGAAAAAAAAAGTGAACTAAAGACGTAGACTTTATAAAACAAGTAAAGAAAGTAAACGAATAAGGCTGAGGCGGTATGATTATATGATTTTAGCCTGTCTGTAGAGACAAATATTACAACAAACAACAATTAACAACAGAAATGTCGAAATCCGTCACTTTACTCAAGTTTGTTTTTCCCAGCTTGGACTTATCAGTTTTTTCATTGGCGGAAATAGTATCTACTTTGAACCTGAGTTGCGGTGGAAACCTGTTGAAATAATTGCTCTCCATTTATCACAGTGTTCACAATAATGTCGCACGCGATAGTAGATGTTTCCGTTGCACCAACTTGTCAACGCTCCAATACCAAATTACTTTCCAAATTAGCAAGAGATATTTCATTTTTGAGTTATAAAAATTTTGGTTTGGACCCTATCATGTCATTGTTCATGCATTATGGCCATAGAGATTATATACACAGAGTAGGGAAGCCATTCTAAAACTCGTCCGCCTAAGTCAAAAGAGAAATCAAATGTAGTTTACTATCTTTTATCTTTTTCTCTCTCGTTTGTTTCAACGCATTTGTGATTAGATAGACATATAAGTATAAATTTTCATATATTTTCACATTCCATCTCTGTTAATCAACACCGACATTGGTAGTTGTATACCTCTCTTTTTATATTATCCCTATATTATATGTACGTCTAGGGCTACAAAATTTACAATTAATCTGGAAATGGCATACAATAGTGGCAAACGAGTAATATAAGCTTTCTTACGACTACCGACGCCCATAAACATACACATAATTACTATGCCGATGCGTTGCCCTCCTTTAATAAAATAATAGTAATAAAATAGATACCGAATAGAAACCAGCCTAAAACGTGGTCGAGTCGAAAGAGACAGCAAAAAATGGTTTACTCTGTCTTACTTTTTTATCCATTTCTTTCTGCGAAATGCGCATGCAAGATTAGATAGACAAAGATGTAATGCATTCTCATCATCCTTCTTTATCAACCACTCGCCATCATAAACCTTACAACCATATGACATCCCTTCTCTATCTATGTTATCTCTATAGGCCATATACGGACTTTTGTACAATTCAACAAAGGAAAATAAAAATGTGTTAGTATTTTTATTGCAATAGCTGCATCATTGTCAATATTTTAGATTTGCGTTCATCATGTCAGGCAGAAATGAAACGTCCCATTCAAATCAAGTATCAATAATCTTCTTTATTGGCAACATTATTATTTTGTATTGATTTGTTGTTACCGTAGTGAAGTTGGCGTTATTCAGAATTCAGAAACTCTCCAAAAGTTTTCTTTCTATTTTTAAGTAAGTAGTAAGAAGTATATTTTTATAAGAACCATTCCGCCGCTATTAATCATTGGTGTTCTTATGTTTTGTATTCATCCAGTGAAAAAAATTTAGGTATTTGGCAAGTTGAATAAATGTGACGTTATATTGTCGAACTAAGTACCTAAATAGTCAGTCATCATAGTGTCATTGCAACGTATCGGGTCAACATTACTGAGTGCGCCATTGAGCTTTCGATAAAAAAGAAGAAATGTGTTTATCGTTTTTCGTAATTTTACGGAGGTTTAGTTAGCGTGACAAATCGTAATGCGGCAAGTGAAGGATATATAGGAGAAATCAGTTATGGCCGGTTGTTTAGATCACCGTAACAAAACAAAGTGCAGTGGTTATAGAAAAGGACCGATATTACGATCATGGATATGTCGTACTGTCGTACAATTTTTGATTACATTGCCATGTATATTTTCATTTTGTCTCGGAGTAGATAATACAGTATCCATGTTTCCTGAAAGAGACATTGCTTTAGAATATGGTCGTCCACTTGAGATGTATTGTGTTGCCGAAAAGAATTGCAGTTCCAGTGACATTAACTTTTTCCTGGGCGAAAAACTCTTGGAGTCTGAAATAGTTAATTCTACGACACGACGGTTGATAACGCCGTCTGAAAATTTTGGTAAAAATACTGTTACAATTTATTGTAAGGACAAGAAAAATGATAAATGGTGCCTTAAAAGAGTTACAATAGACACACGACCAGAAAATGTGACGAATTTCAAGTGTACATCAGATAACTTTGAAACATTAAATTGTTCTTTTGTAACTCAAAAATTGATAAGTACCACAAACTACAGCTTGTCGTTTTCTATTGCTGATAATGTTGTTAACCCACCTTGTGCAGCAACAAAGATTAGCTATACTAACACTTGGTTTTGTGTTTGGGATGCATTAAACAGTACACCAAGATATAGACAGACTGAAGAGCAGCTATATTTCACTTTAAATGCACATAATCCATTCGGAGATAACACCCAAAATTTTATAGTAGATCATTATGCAATTGTAAAACCTGAGGCACCACTAGACTTAAAGGTAATTAAAAATGGAACTCACAGTGTCACTTTGCGATGGAAGGTACACAATAATGTATATGATTTCCTGAATTGCTATTATGATCATATTATAGAATATCAAATTGCTAAAATAGATAACAAGACACATTTTCATAGAGTGAATACTTCTCATCTCCATAACCATGAAATTACATACAATTACACATTAAATAACCTTCCATATGCACATGTGCAATATGAAGTGCGAGTATACATAAAATCAAAAAAAGCTGTCTCTGAAGAATTTTGGTCCAATGCATCTTTTATTTTTTTTTACACATTGAGTGAAAGGCCCCAGAGACCTCCAGATATGATAGCTGGAGCTTTTGCTCATAATACATATGATGACAGAAGAATGATATATGTTTATTGGAAGCAGCTTGAAGAATATGAGGAAGCAGGAACAAATTTTACATATAAGGTTGTTACAACTCAGGGAAATACAACACGCACCACTCTCCTTGATAGAACCAAAAGCCTCGGCTATATCTTTTTGAATACCTCTCTGGAAGCTATAGATGTAACTGTTTGGTCATATAATTCTGAGGGCTCCTCAGTCAATAGCAGTCACATATATATTCCTCCAGATCAACAAACATATTCCCTAAAACCAAAATCATTTACAAAGCTTGCTTATGAAAATGGTACTTATGAATTATCTTGGGTTGGAATCAAAAATATACACAATTACACATTATTCTGGTGTCAACACAATCAAAGCAAGCTATGTACAGGTCGGATAGATTTTACAGTTCTGAGTCCAAACGCAGACAAACATGTAATAGATTTGCCAAATCAATATAGGTATCAATTCGCAATAGCTGCCAACAATGGATCTCAATCAAGTGGCATGATTTGGGCTATTTATTGTGATATATCTAAAGATGGATATGTAATGTATGGATATCCTGTGCGTCTAAAGTTTGACACTCCAGGAAAAAGATTTGTGACATTAAAGTGGGAAATGGATTGTGCTGTGCAAGAAGGTATTATATTGGGTTACAATATTAGTTATTGTCCAATAATAGAAACAAGTAGCAACTGTGATCCAACTTTTGATAATTTGTACAAATATGTAGAGAATGCAAAAAATACTACAACAAAAATTGAAAATCTGATACCATATAAAACATATCAATTCACTTTGGCACTCCGCACTGTGTATGGCTTAAAAAACATTGAAAATGCCACCTGGGTAATAACAACCTCTGAAGATGTACCAACAAAACCAATAAGTTTGCAAATAACGGATGTGCGGAATGATTCATTAAGGATTTCTTGGGAGCCTCCATTACAAAGAAATGGTAATATTGGAAAATATGTGATATTGAACTATGATAGTGAGTTTTATATTGACAATGTGTTGGGGGCAGATAAATCTCGTAGGCAAGTCCTATTGACTGGACTGCAAGGGTTTACTAACTATTCCTTTGCAGTTAAAGCTTGTAATATTCCCTTGAATGTATGTTCTGAAGTAAGTCCAAATGACTATTTGTTTGTAAGAACAAGGATTGGTCCCCCTGGCAAACTAAGGGCTCCAACAGTGAGGAATCCTGATATGCTTTCATGGGAACCGCCTAAATATCCTAGTGGAACATTAGATAAGTATGAAGTAAGGAGGGTGAGAGATGATATGCAACCTGAGATTTTCAACACAACTGAATTGTCTATGTCAATAGTTCATTGTGAAGGTGGTATTTCTTCTGAATTTTATCAAGTGAGAGCTGTGAACTTTGATGAAGACCTCTACCATGGTGTGTTGTTTATGAATAATGTAGACCCTCCCATAAGGGCTAACAGGACTGGTATGGATGAGTATGCTGGTGAATGGAGTGAACCTAGCTCTGTGGCCTGTAAGAGTAAAGATGGTCTTACCATAATTTTGGCTTTTGTGGGAATATTTGCAGCGGTGGGTGTAGCATATGGCTCTATAAAAATTTATAAAAGCTACAGAAAAATGGAAGATATAAAACCAGTTTTGCCCCATGGACTTGGGGAGCCAGAAAAGGATATATCTAAATTTACATTTGGAGGTTGGAACCCAAATAACACAGAAGAAAAACCTTCTTCAGATGAAATGCTTCTTCTTCCAAACAGTAAATCAATTACTACATCAACAGATACAAAATTAAAAGATTCAAATGGGGAAACAAATGAACAAACTGATAGCACTGCCTTATCAGATGCTTCGAAAGGCTCTATAGACAGACAAGAGTCCACTTCTGATGAGGGATCTGACACCTCCCTTCATTTAGAAATTGAACCAGTAAAAAGTAAAAATGAAGATGAGGAAAGAGCCTCTTCATCCGTTGACTCTGAGAGTTCTTGTGAAAGCTCACCTTATCTCAGCAATGAAATGTTTAAGAAAAACCCTCTGAGTGGTTACACACAGCAGGTTGTTAGTGCTGACACAGGTTATGCAACTTCCCAAATGCCAGATATCTCCAGAACTCCAACACCAGCACCACCTCAACCTGCGAGTTCTAGTTATGTAATGGCTAGTCTTCCACCACCTGCATATTCAGGAGGTGCACTATCTTATAATTCCAATCCAATGTCACCATTGTCAGGTTACGTCCTTCGTGAAGAACTGCAAGCAAATTTAATGTTGAGAAAAGCAACAGCAAAATCATTGGGTGAAGATACCTTGCATACTGCACCATCCTTGCCACCTCCAGATAAATTAGATTCTGACAGCAATTATATGCAACTACAGGCTTTAGATTCCTTGCCTACTTTGAAGCCCACCATAAAGACTGCCTTGCCACTAAAACCTAATGCAAGTGGATATGTGAGCCCAACTGATCAAGTCATGAACAAACACTTGAATAATATTTTAACAGCTGGCCAACTCACAGAGGAATCGGCCATATTAGACCCCTCAATGTCACCAGATGCGTATTGCAGATTCTCATGGAGTACAGATCCAGCCAATGACAATTTACATTCGCTACTTGCCGACTCACTGTCACGAACCTCAAATAATTAACTAGAATAATATGAATAGAATAGTGAAACAGAACTGATAAATGGACTTGCATAAACAGAATTGTAAATATGGAAATACATAGCTTTAATGAGTGCTGTATTGGACATTATAATTTGACAGAGAAACATACAAAGTTATGTTAGCTAGTGATAATTTTTGTGCCTTATTAATTTATTTTTGGTGATTTAATGCAGCTTATTAGGTAAGATTTCTTTGATTTGTTTATATTATTGATATTATGTGATTAAGTAACCGCAATGGACAGTACGAAAAGAATGGGATCTTATGACATAAACATGGTCTAAAAAATGCCTATATATATATGTATATATATATATAT